>JAVLVB010000226.1:138386-167260 GCA_032876305.1 Orestias chungarensis | reverse complement strand
GGTGTTTATTGTTTCCCCGCTTGTTGTTGTTGTTTTAGTTCCGCCTCCGCGCTTTTAGTTCCCATCACGCTTTGTTCCGTTGTCTGTTGTTCCCTGTGTGGTTCCATTCCGTGTTCTGTTCACTTATTCAATCCCTCAATAAATTATATTATCACCCGACTTCACCTCTGCTCGAGTCATTTAAAAACCTTCCTGACAAGAAGGGGGGCTGGGGTAGCACCGGAACCCCCTGAAATCTGATAAGACCCCCCAGGTGCACCCCCCAGATGATTGACACGTCACAAGACTGCACGTCTTGTCAATAGGAGCCGAACACATTTTAGAATCGGTGAGGCAAAAAAAAATCGGTTTGGCATATTGACTGCTAAGTCCCTCCCGTCCAGTAGTTGGCGCTATGTACCACAAAGAGTTATAATCCACTTCACTCAAACAAGAAGAGGCGTTATTGGGGACTTTTGGGCTAATTGACGTTCAACATAAATATAGGCTGGGTGATACCTGAAAGCAGAATCACCTAGCCCATTATTTTTCTCAAGGAGCAGATGCGGCAAAACATGCACATAAAACCTGTGTTATGATTCGGTTGATGCCGGGATTAACTGCGCCTCACTTCGCTGTATGCTTCTGACAGTAAACCCGGTGCCAGTTCTCACCAGAACCAATGGCAGGAAATGCTATATACAGTACAGCTTGTTGCCTCAGCAACAGCTAGAACTGGACACGGGCAAAGTTAGGCAGGTCCACAGCAGAGCCAAGATATGTAACAGTAAACTATTAGTCACCAGCAGCAGAGAGCAGGAGCGGCACGCTCACAGGCGGATCTGCCGTGTAATGAAATGTGCTTTTACTCGCTTGAATCATTCTTAGCTGCTTTAGCGGAGTCTCTTTCTAAAGAAAAAGAGTTGGCTTGACTCTGTTACTTGTCTTGAGCATTTCTTGTAAAGAATATCCTCTAAGAATAACTCGTGTGTGTCACATTAACGAGCAACACAAATTGGTAACTTATCAAGTTCTTTAACAAATTACCTGTGTTAACACGCACATCTCTGCATTGAAATGTATGTGTTCTGATTAAGTAATCAGTCCGACCAGGACGTGTGTTTGCATGCACCAGGTTTTATTACAAATAAAAGCTCTGAGACATACAAAGTTATCAAGCAGAAGGAGAAGATGTACTTCTGTCAGTGCTGATAAAAATTTAACTATGAGCGCGGATGTGTGCTAGTTCAGTGATGTGAGCTCTTTTAATGGATGCACTGGGTTCTCAGTTGCAGTTTTATAACCAACCTTCAGGGTTAATGTGGCAACACGGCATGTTTTACTTGCCATTATGTGTCTGGACCAGTGGCGGAGCTAGACTTTTATTTTTTGGGGGGGCCAGAGGGTGGCCAACATTATTTCAGGGGGTCCATAGACTATGACAATACATTTTTTTCTCAAACAATCAATTGCAATTGGAGTCTCTAAACTTTGAAATATATTTAAGTACATAATAAGCATACAGAAAATTAGATTTGTTTATGCAATTTGGAGTTTATTAACAATATTCCAAATGAAAAACAACTTAGGAACAATTTTTCAACAAATAATCAATTTACATGAATGAAAATGCACAAACATTCACTCACACCCAATAACACACAGTTACTCACTCACTCAAAAAGAAGGCATCAACTGATCAACAAGCAATTTGACACCATTTTGCCAAGACATAATAGTGCACGTTTTCACTGACCAGAGATAGTCTTCCTGTCAAACTACCTTATACAGGTTCAGAAAAGCCTAATCCTTCGGTTGTGGTGAGAAGCAGCAAAAGGTTTCACAAACTCATCCATGTTGAGGGCAAATACCCTCCTTGAATCAATACTGAGAGTCCTCAGGTGACTTAACCTGTCATCAGCCATTGTTATCCTGAGGTGAGTTTTAAAGCAGAGAAGCTTCTCTCGCAGCCGCTCAACAGCTGGAGCTTTTTCTCCCAAAATTATACATATTTTTGTATATGATAGTTTGTTCCAAATTTAAACACAATTAACTTAGGATATGCGCGTATTGTTTATTTATTGGTCATCACCCCTATCCCCCTCTATTTTGTTCAACGCCACTGTATCTATCTACATGCCTGTCACTCAGGGAAAATAAAAGACTTTTTTTTTTTTTTTACACACACATAATGATGTTAAATTCCCACTTCCAAATCATATTCTCTTTTATTTAAACTTCACGGCGTTGTAAAATCCTGATCTCAATATAATGGAGAGTTTTTTAAAGACCTCAGACCTTATGCAGGTTAGCTTGTACAACACATCTACTGTGCTTCCTTTGTTATCAATGCAATGAACATACCATACAAACCACCGCATATATATATGCTTTAACATACTGTAACCACATGTCGATAATCCCACCATGCACCCAAATAGTCCCAGCCCACTCCATCTGTTCAGGCCTCTCATTTCCTCTTGTTTCACTTGTTCCCATCCAGACTGTTTCTCCATGCTGATCCCTCTGTCTTTACTGAGTTATTTTTTGCCCCCTAATCACATTTGCTCCTCTGATATATTTTTCATTCACTCTATTAAGTGTGTGATTCTGTGTGTGAACTGTGAGAGACACTCTGTCTCCGGATATGGCTCTGTTATTCTCCGTTATGTCCTCTTTTGTCCATTTGTGATGCCCAGCTTACATCCTAAACGCTCACAAGAACAGAGTATATTTGTTTCACTTATACTTTGAGGTTCATCAAAACATTTGACATAAATTCACACTCAACCTCAGGTTCTTCAAATACTAATCTCAAAACTAACATATAAATAGTAATAAAGACTTTTGACCCAACCTACCACCGGCTAAGGTCAACCTAGGAGCAATGAGACCAACAGTTGTCACAGTTATTTGTGTTTTTACATTCTTAAATCCTTTTTATCTTTTAAAACTGTGAGAATGCAGAGCTGTACAACACTCAAGCGTCATTCCTAACTTCTTACAATTAGGTAAACTTTGTTGTAATCCCATAATTTTTTTTATTCAGCAGGTTTTCCTATAGAGGGGGATTAAGACCAATGGCAAAAATCAACCTTTAATTTTAAAATTATGTATTTTCTTAGAATTATGATTCTTGAGAATAAAGACAGAACAAGAAGATTAAAGTCAAAAATATGAGATTAAACTCAGTAATCTGAAGTTAAAGACAGAATTCCCAGAATTATGGACAAAAAAGAAACCTAGAAGACAGAGAATAAAGTACAAAATTTGAGATTAAAGTCAACAATCTGAGAATGAAGTCTGAATGCTGAGATTAAGGTCAACTCTGTGATTAAACCCCCAATTGTGAAAAAGTCAAAATTGTAAGAATACAGTATAAAAGGCTTTAACCCTGAGGAAAAAAGTGTGAAATGTGAAATATGTGGTGAAACAAATAAAATACATAGTTTTTCTTCCACTCCTCTTATGTAGAAGCAAACAAAATCACATGATGAATGCTCGTTTAGGGTAAAACAGTTCACTGAACAGTGTATCTGTGACTAGTGCAAGAATATGCTTTGAACTAATCTGTGGTGTTTTATTACCTACATACAACATTCTGCTGTATCACATAAACATTGTGAAAGAGATCTCTGCTTAAATGCTCAAGTGCTTGGTGAGTAACTCACAGGCTGCCACGTGCCAAACAGTGTGAACAAATACTGACAGAAACAGCATCGGAATACACAATGAGCTGGCCGCTGGAAGATGAATGCTGCACTTATTTTCAGTCTGTTTGTTTTAGCGGTTGCATCACATCTGAATAGAGCAACTCTGACTCAGGCTCTGCCATTCTCGTGAATATTAACTGACATTAGATGTCCCAACTATGACAATGAGATGTCATACTTGAATTTTCCAGATTCCCTTCATATTAACCACCCTGAGCTAAACCCTACGTTTGCAGAAAGGACATCAGGAATCAAAAAGGTGTGATTGTATAAAGGTATCAGTCAGGAAAAGGGTTTAAAAAGTTCCACAGTTGATAACAATTAAAGAAATTATGGGACAAAAACTGAAGGAAAACTCGTCAGGAAAGCTGCAGTAATTTCCAGCAAAGGCTACTTCTGTTCTCTTTGGCTACTTTTTCACAGCAGGCTAATGCGACCAATCTGACTTTTTCATGTCAAGAGTACAGAGCCCAATAAAATGTTTCCCAAAAATCTGAATTGTGCAGCATTTATATGTGATAAAAAGTCGGATACATATTTAATGTTTTAATGGATACATGTTTTCAGTGTCTGTAGTCCGAAAGGTCGCGTCACATTTTTCCAACTTTTACGTTAAAGAAGTGAGACGTTTAGCTTACTTCATCACGTTCTTGTCACAATCCTGTCGGCTCCCGTTTCTTAAAGAACTTAAAATCAACCCTCAGATAGCAATATCTGTAAACATCTCTCTGCAGTGTATCGCTTTGGGCGTCACACAGAAGACTGATGATGGTCACATTTAATCAGTAGTAAGAAGGACAACGTCTGAATGGAGCGTCAGGACATTCTTCACAAAGGTAGCCTAAATACCTGGACTAAGGTGCATTGTTTTTAGACCGAAACCAGGAAAAAAGACGCTCAGGAAAATTTAAGTCAGCAAACAACTTGGAGAAAAAGGTGTTGTAGTTTGATAAGTATAAAATGAACTATATCCACTGTGGAACATGGTGGTGGCAGCATTATGCTCTGGGTTTTTAAAGGCAGAATTGTGGTTTAAATCAAGTTGGAACAGTACAGTCCCTAAAACCTTCTGTTGTCTCTGCTAGAAAGCTCAACAAGGAAGGATGCTGTTTTTCGGCATACCTTTCGGCATATAAATAATTTTATGGAGTAAAAAAAATGTTTTGGCACAGCTCAGCTTGAGTTAACAACTAAATGCTATGAAAATGACTGAATGTAAACATTTACCAGGAATAAGTATATGTTTGAGAGGTCCTCTCTGCTTTATGTGAATCATTTCTCTTACTTTATGGATTTTCTTATGTAAAAAGATGTCGAAACAACCACATGTTGATTCAAAGTCCTTATAGAGGGATGGAATGGGGGAAAAGCAAAGAGGTCCTAGCTTTGGTTTTGGAGGTTTTACCCTTGACAAGATGCACCCATTGACCTGGGACACCATGTTTTATTTTTCTGAAAGCAAACAAAGTGGGCAAGCCAGGGCTTAAAATAGATTTGGCCCGAGCTGGCTTCCATAGTGGAGTCAGAAAGCTGCTGGAACTTGTCACGTATTCCGCATCGTTAAAACTCCCTCAAAAAAAGCTGTGGACGCCCTCTCTCACACACAAAAACATGCTGCATGTCAAAACGGACCCAAGTTTGAGATGTTGCATGTCTACGTATGACATGACAGCTGGAGAAATTACCCAGAAAGACCCTTCTGCTTGTCATTCTTTTTTTCTTTTTTTTAAGACAACAGCAAGCACGCCGTTACTTCACATCCGTGCATGCAGACTTTGGTGAACAACTGGCATAAACAAACACGCAATCAGCCTGCACAGCAGGAGCAGCAGCAGGCGTCACTTGTGCCAGTGCAGCACCGCCAGAGGACATTTGTTCAGAGAGCGATTCAAAGCGGGGAGCAGCGAAAGCGACGCGCTCACACATGTTCGTGGAGTGAATCACACGGAACGACTGCGCTGCTCACGCGTCAAACTCACTGTATCAACAACATCAGTCCGCACACATGCTTTGCAACATCTGCCAGTCTGCCTTGATCCTGCCCTGCCATCCGTGATGTCTGCATGCATGCATGCATCCCTACCTTTACCCCCATCCTCCTCATCAATTACCCCCAGCAGCTGGAGGAAGAGGAGGGTGAGGGTGGAGGGGTATGAAAAGCCATGGCAGGTACCTGTAAATGAACCAGACGCTCCTGTTCACAGGGCCCAGCGACGGCCAGGAAGAAGAGAGTGAGAGGGAGAGGGAGAGATCCTCTTCGCCGCATGCTCCCATCGCCATTTCCTCCCCTCCCTCTCCTCCTCCTCCTTCTCCTGTTCCTTCTGCTTCTCGTCTTCCAGCGAGACAGTGGTGAGCGCGAGCGGCGAGAGAGGGGGAGGAGGAGAGGAGGAAGAGGAGAAGAGAGAGACGGAGGAAGGGAAAGGGCCGAGCTCTCCCAGCCCCTTCATACTTAAGACGGCGAGAAGGAGGAGGAGGAGGAATGGGAGAGAGACTGAGGGATGGATATGGTTAGCTGTGACTGCGGCACAGAGAGAGAGAAGGGAGGAGGAGGAGGAGAGGAAGACGGTGGCTTAAAGAAGTAGAAAAGATACAAAGATGGTTCACAAGGGTTTCAAGCATTTCTTTCCTCTTTTTTTCACGCTCAAAACCAATTTCACTTAATGACATGATTACAGATTACTTGTAAGAGATGAAACTGAGACAAATCTGCAGAGATTCTTGAGTTAATTATCAATCTACAACCGCTCGGCCCGCTGACGTGTGGAGAACACCCTGGATGGGTCACCAGGGACACACACGGGTAACTTAGAGGAACCTCCTAAACTGGGAACATGCAAACTCTGCACTGGGAAATCCCAGCATGCAGTCAAACCCAAGACTTACATTTCATTAACAACTGAACCCATTGGGAATCCGCTAGAAAGTAGAACACTAAAAGTAACAATATTTAGCTAAAATGCCTGCAGTCTTAGATTGCAATGAACAGGATGAACAACAAAACTTTTTATTTATCCAAATGAAAAACATAAGTCTGTTTACCAGGCTGGAACCAAAATAGACGTTTGAACACATCACAGCCTCCCCGTACGACATTTCATTTGTAAAAAGGTTAAAATCCATTTATAATTTCTCAAGATTAGAAACATTTTGACATTTCTAGATTAGAAGTTCTTGTTACGTCCCTAATCTATTTATTTTGTTACTAGCAGTCTGTTCTAAAGCCAGAGCTTGAATGAAAATACCCAAAACAGCAGTTTGACAATCAGAAACAAGAATTTAAATAAGATAAATCCCCTAGATTAACTAGATCTGAATTCCTATTTCTTATAAAATGGTTCTCTTTTTTGCTGGGGATAAAAACAGGCTTTTGTTATCACTAGAAAGATATAATCTTTTGTTGCATGCCTTCACATATTAAGTACAACATTCAGTTTTCCTCAATTCACATTCAAAAGGAGTTAAGAGTAGATCCAAGCTTCTTTGCAGATTTATTTCGTAAAAATTATTCAAAATCAAATGCAGTTCAGGAACTGAAATACCTTGGTGTTTGAAACGCTATTGGCTGGTGTTTGCAAAGCAGCCAGTGCAGGAATGCCATTCATAATTTTCCTTCTACCTTTGAGTTATCAGGTAGTTTGTCTTGGTGTATCACATAAAAACCAAGTAAAAAGCATTGGCATTTGTTGTTATAGTTTTACATTTGAAATATTTCAGTTGACTTTTGCATGTCAGTGTTGCACTCTTTGACATTTGAACAAACCCCCCTAGTTACATCTTAGTGATAAACAAAAAAAACAAAAGGAAACTTTTAACCAACTAACTGAATATTCAGAAATAACTTCCCACTCACACTTACCCTTAACTGGTGACTCAACAAGGCAGAGTAAAGAAATGTCTGTTCAACATGAGGCAGCAGGTGACAGCTGATTATGGATCGGTAAAAAGAAGATCAGAGGTAGTCGGTAACGAAACAACTGCTTTCTGTTTGTTTATTTAGCAACATTGTTGTGCGACAATTAAGTACATTAATGTGTTGATAAAGAGTAACTCGAGTCTGTGTAATTTTGTCTGCAGATAAATTGTGTAAATCCATCTTACGGGTGCTATCGCTTGTGAAAATTGTGACATTTTGGTGTAAACTTGTCTAATTCTGCACCAGTTAATATAAACTTTCTGAAATTTTGCGACTGCTTTAGACTTTAGCCGGTATTAGCAATGATGATGCTGGCATCACTTTAGCACTGAGAAACTGGATCCATTCAATCCTCCGCTGTACCAACTCTAAAGACCAATACACAAAAAAAAACTTCCGGCATCTCCCAATCCCGCTCAACCCCACACTCTGCCACGCTCCACCCATATTTACTGGGTTATGTTTTTAGAGCAGGCTTAATTTCAAATATTTTTTTTTCAATCTATATACAACATATATTAAACAAAATAAATACATTTATTGATAATTATTTAATTAAATCTATAAAAAAAAAATTGTTTTACTGTTTATCATTCATTTTATCAGAATTTTACCAGAACTAATAACGAATAAGAGAATCAGTATTTAATTGAGGGAATGCTTCAAAGTCAACCACAACACAAGCCATTGTTTCAGTCTGCTGATTCCAGAGGAGTGAAGGCTGCAAGTCAATGACTTGATGCAATCTGCTGGGGTCCCTTGGATTGGAAACTTTTTTAAACTGATTTGTAATGATGTATCTATGTTTCTAATTGATTTTCTTGTAAAGTGTCCTGTTGTAAATTGGCGCTATATAAATAAACTGATTCTTGACTGTTTTAGTGCTCAGATGCTTATCTTCCCTGGTTACACCCTACGATTACTGAAATTTATTTTAAAAAAAATTGTAATTTGGATTTTCATCTCTGTTATTTTACATGTGTTAGCTGTAATCTATCTGGAAAATCCATAAACATGCACACCTCTGAACAAACACCTTGATTAAGGCATTTCCTTTGTGTTTTTGAACATTTTAAAAGATCTAATTTAAGAGATTTGTTTTGTAAAGTTTCAGTTGATAAAGTTCGAGATCTGTTGAGGATGTTGAACAATCCCGTTTAAATGTTAGCAAACACGTTGCATTTCAATGTTAACATATATTGTACCCAGAATGCATCAATGCATAGCTAATATTTATCATTATTGCTTTATGGTAAACACAACCACCGCTGCTAAGACCAAATAAAACCTTGTGGTAGAATTTTCTATAGTTACGAAAATACAAACTATAAAAGCTTTTGTCATGCTTTGGGATGAACTTTCCGCAGATTTCACTGGGTTTTTGTTAAAGTGGATAAAAAAATCCAGCTTTAACATAAAGAAGAAAAAAAAAAAAAAAAAGATTACCAAGAGGACCGTTTTTGAATTAATGAACAAAAGTGCAAAATAAATATGAGTGCTACGGATGTGAGAGAACTACTCAATTTTCAAAGGTCAGGATTTAGCATGCCAACAAACTTACATCAAAGAAGAAAGAAGACAAAATGTTAAAACTAAATAAAAAACTTCCTAAACAAAGTTTCAGTTCAGGATTCTTAGCCATAGATGAGAGTTTTGGGTTGATAAACCTTTAACTAATTATGTTTTCAACTAATCTTCTGTTAGAAGGGTCCAATATGTGAACTCAAACCACACATGCGCCAACTCCAGCTGTGAACGAAGAATGAATAAAGTAACTGCCGAAGGTTCAAATGCAGACAAGAAGAGGAGAGAGAACAGAGAAACAGCTGTCTGAAGGAGGGCAGGGAGAAAGAGCCGAAGGAGCATACTCTTCTCTGAAATGAACTCACATCATCCCTCCATCAGAGCTTCCTGCAGGTACGTTTAAACTGTCCTCCGTCAACTTGCCCTTCCCTCCCTCTTCTTGCCTCTCTGCATTTTCTCTCAGTTCCAGTCATCCTCTCAATTCCCTACTGCCGTCGACCACAGCTCTCGCCCTCTCTGCTCTTTTGTCTCTGCATTTTTGTTTCACTCCCTGCTTGTCAGGCTACACCGCCGTGATTGTTAGTGCATGCTAAGAGAAGGCTGGGTGGAGCAAACGATGACAGAAGGTCCACATGATCACATGTTTTTGTTCAGCTGCACGAGTCGTTCTCTGTGGCTCTTCCACTGATTTACACACAACAGTCTAGAAAGGTTCATCTGTTTTTGCTCTAATGTTTTAAAATGTGATTTTATCAATGTTAGTAGTACAAAGCATAAATAAAATTGTTTATATTTCCCAGAACTTCTGAATTTTGTTCAGATCTTTCCAAGAAGCATACATTCATTTAGTATTATATTGTTTGAGTTAACCTTGGGATGTTTTTTCTTGTAAAAGTCTTTGAATCAGGAATTACATGTTTTTAGTTTCCATTTTCTCAGGAATATTGAGTTTTATATACATAAAAATTCAATATGCACTTATAGCAGTTATTTGTGTGGTATTCAAGCGTTAAATACAGAATCTGACCTGGAAGGATGGATGGAGGATGGGTGTAGTGTTAGTTTTGACTCTTCTCCCATCCTCCATCTTTGACCTAGATGAACAATAAACAGACGGAGTGACGGACGGACGGAGGGAGGGACGGACGGACGGACGGACGGACGGACGGAAGGAAGGAAGGAAGGAAGGAAGGAAGGAAGGAAGGAAGGAAGGAAGGAAGGAAGGAAGGAAGGAAGGAAGGAAGGAAGGAAGGGAACAGCCTTTTGTTCTAAAGTTCTACTCAGAAGTATCCTGAAATTCTATATCAGGGGTTCCCAATAAGCTGGTCGATCGCACAGCATTAAAGATAGCAGATGACCACATCTGTTCTTCCGTTTTTCTTATGATTCACAAACCGGGCAACTAACTGATGCATGTTTAAATTTTATGCACACATGCACATTCTATGTTAGCTTTGTGTTAGACAACCAAATTTCAACCTAGCCAACTACGGTGTCGGGTAGCGAGTCTCTCCATCTCTCATAGTGATGGTAGAGCTAGAGGAGCTAGAGGCCAGGGTAGCACCGGGCCCCCCTGAAATACTTATATGTATGTATTTACAGTTTAGACTTATCCGCATCTACTTGTGATTGGGGAGAAACACACACATTCCAGAGTGGGTAAATGCAGTTATGCAAGACAAAGAAATATGTTTTATAGATTCAATTTAAATTCTATTAAAATATATGTTCTCCTAAAAGGACAAAATATAAAATAAAAATGATTTAAATATTAAAAAATGTATAGGCGTTGTGCATTAACTAACTAACTAACTAACTAACTAACTAACTAACTAACTAACTAACTAACTAACTAACTAACTAACTAACTTAATACAGAATGTTTCAACCAACTGCTGGATCCCAATGATGAATACCCAGCTCCTCTCTCTCATCTTCCTCTTGAGGGCCCTTCACTGACTTACCTCTAGATGGAGACACCGCAGGGAAGTGAGGGTGATAGAAAGAAAATTATAAAGTACAAGAGGGGGGTTCACAGAACGGCAATGAATCGAAGGCGAGGGCGGGAAGCAGAAATGGTCAGAAGGAAGGAGGAACGGGTGAAACGATGAAAGTAGGCCGACGTGAAGGTGGATCTGAGTCAGCCGTTCTTGCCTTATGTCCCAAGCAGCACCATCTATGCAGCAACATTGCTTTAATTATAAATTATGTGTGTGCGGCCATTTGAGTACAAACATACTTGTGTACATTTGCATTGTAGTGGGTATACTGCTACCGTTGATGAAGTATGTTAGGTTTTTAAGTGAGAGACAAATCTAAGCAGAACTAACAGACGGCGATAAATGAGAGGTGGTAGAAAGAATGAGTAAAACATAATAAAAGTATTTTTCTGTATAAAACTAAGTTACAAGAGCAATTAAACCTTTCAGTCATAATATAACATGGGAAGCTGAACTACACAACAGCACATAAAATGTCCATCTTGATCATCCTGGCTAAGAAACAAAAAAAACTGTTCTTCTTTTATTTCATAATTACAATCTACGGTGTAATTACTGCCTGGTCTTTAAACAATAGATGTTAGAGAACACTTATCAATTTATTTTATTCAATTTTACAGTAATACTATCTCTTTAGTGCATAACAAAGACCAGGACCAGATCTACATGGGTATTGGCCCCCCGTCAACTATTGTCTAGAACCACCCATGGTAATAGCCATGGGCATGGTCCTACGTTTGGGTCTCTGAATGCTGACAAGACAGAACTGTTTATTTTAGTCCGTGAGAGAAATTAAAGTACAGAAGATTGGTTTGTTAAAATTGCAACCTAAACAGTTTGATAATAAATCATTGTGCAAATTTCATGCAGAGGTAGTTTGTGTTTACTTGCACACTGGCATAAACTCCCATGACTATGCAATTCTAAATATGTAAATTAGATGTTGAGTTCAAAGACCTTCTAGTCGGAGCAACAGGAGTCCGGCACAATATTTGGCTTAGGGAATAATAAATTATAAATGATCTAAACAAAAGACAAACCTAAATACCCCTCTTGAAAAATCACCCAGACAAAATGTTTCTCTTGAGCAAAATTAGAACTGTCTTCATCCCAAACATAAGATATTTACCAAGTCAAAGCGAATAAAAAAAACAAAAAACATCAACAATCAAAATATTTTCCTTTTTAAACAGCCACTGAAGATACTCGGGACCAATGTTGTTTTATTTCTTCATTTTGCCCCAAGATTGGTTTGGAAAGACCTTGGCTTCATTTGAATCAGAATCCCAAATAAAATCTGTTTTCCAGTCCAGCGTTAAGCCAAAATTGGCATTAAAACAGTTTATTTTACTACTTTTTAAAGATATAATGGAGAACAACAAGTTTCTCTTCCTACCTTGGAGCATCGAAACTATCGTATGATCCCACAGTGTAATGGCGGAACAACCTTTTGGCTCGTTCTCCACGACTCTCTGAAACATAAAACGACTTGGATCACACCGTGAATTAAAATCTAAAACATTATTGTCTCTGTAGGACATTGTTTAGTTTTCTTCACTTCTGCATTGAGGTCTTCCAAATGCAGGGTGCAAAACCTTGTTCTCCCACCCTAACCTTAATAATAATTACAAAAAAAGACACACGAAACTAATTGTTTGGTTTGGTTTATTAACTTTTTTTTTGTACAGTTTGTACTGTTGAAATTTTCATGGAGCAGTCTAAGTCAAGCAGCAAGTCGAAGTTATTTGTTTTATGAAAGAAGTGGAAGCTTTAATCCCTTAATTCCTCTATTGAGTTAAAAATTACCTTTCGGCAGGTGTTTTTTTATTTTTTATTATTCATTCTGTGAATTGCAATCTGTGATTTTCTTTCAGTATCCAAACAAACTCGCTCTGCCTACAGCTGACATAAATACAAATATTTCATCTAAATCCACATATACTGTATCATTTATTCTGACAAATTGAGCACAGCTGGAGACTGTTTGCTTGGTAGGTCTATCTTAAGAGCAGAGCATTCTTTGCGCACCCTCTGAGATTTACATCTACACACAAACTATGGTTTGTACACATTTAGCAAGCAGAAGTGAATTTTTAGCCAATTACAAAGAGACTAAGAGATTTGGATAACAGTGTAGGAAAACATTTGCTTGAATTAAAAGAAAGAGGTTGGCTAGAACTGCGCCATTGATGGTGGCAACATGTTGGTCAATCAAATTTTTTTTTTTTTTAAATGTGTCCCTCCTGTTCTGAATGCTGTGCAGCTTGCAGTACTTTCATTTAAAAGTTTGCACAGTTGTTATGATGTATAACCATGACAACATGCTCAAATATTACCCAAACTATGAGCTTAAATCCCAGATAAATTAAAAAGGTTGATGCATGGATGGAGACCAGGAAAAATTAACAGGATAAAAAGAAGGAAATTCCAAGGACCATATTTATTAATCATAAATGGAAATAATAATATCCCCAACTCCAAAATCTCTAGCGTCGGCTTTCTAAACATATGGCCAAACTTCCATTTAAAAAGGAGTGACATCAATTGTCCCGCGGGTTTTAGATGCATCCTTGTTCCAACACAGCTGAATCATATCATATAAACGTCTCTTCAGCATCCATCAAATTTAGGTAAGCACTGTTGACGAGCCATTTATTTGATTCAGGGCAGTAAAACCTGCTGGACAGTAAATCACCAGCTTTAAAGATACTTAAAATGAGTTATAATTAAATGTCCCTTTCAGATAAATAAAGTATGTGTTTTAAATATACTTGATATATTAAGAATATTTCCTGTGCAAAAAGAAACAACCTTCACCTGTAGCTGTATGTTTGTTTTAATGTGGAAACAGCTGTTTCTTTCTAATTTACTCTTAATGTTAATGTAAGCCTAATTCCTATTAAACTGTTAATGCATTGGGAGAATCTTTACTTTTTTGTAACTACATAAACAAGTACATATTTTAAGTTACTCGGCATCATTCTCGTAATTTTTGAATCTAACCAAACACATTAGCTTATTTTCGGTCTTGACAGCCAAGGGAGTCATTCAGTATTTTTTTTCAGATGAGGTTTCTTAAATCTGGGTGTTTGTGGTGATCACCTGATCGGTTGTCCTGGCTACGCAGCATCACTTCCTCTACACAGTCAGAGGGGAACCAGCCCGTGCGACCTCTGATCGTCCCCTCCCAGTACCCGCCCTCGCCAACGCTCAACACTAGGAGGAATAAGGCAGCAGGTCAAATAGAGAAAACCCACCAGGTACGAACAGTCTAACACAGAAATACCAGGATGAGCAGAAATGAAACGACGACCGAAGTTACGCATAATGGAAAAAAATAAAATAAAACATACACAGATACACAGACAAACATGCAAACGCCCTACATAATCACCAAGACATACATACCTGGCGACACTTTAGACTCACTGACAAACACACAAATATTCATACCTGCAGACATTAGATACAAACATACATGGAAGCCTTACACTCATGTTAGGACTCTTTAACAAACTCATGTGTTGACGGCGAAACCTAAGCCGAATCTCTCCCTGTCATCTCTCTGAACACAGAAAAGCTTTTCCACTGGTAGAAGAATTTTTTTTGTTCAATTAAAGCAAAAGCTGATGTTTAATTTATCACTGATTGGACAGTAAATATATTTTTTTTTATGAAGTAGGCGACAGTAAGAGATGCCTATCTGACCAAAAAGCTGTCATGTTGTTCTAAACCACTAACCCTAAACTCTTTACCCCTTTATCATGAAAAGTATTCATACCCATGAACCTTTTCACTTTTGGTCACATTAAAATCCTAAACTGGGGTTTTTTCATTTAAATTAATGTAAGACAGTCCAGTTATTATAGTTAATAAATGTAAAGTGTTTTTCTAGTTTTTACTCGTAAAAATCCTAGAACTGAAACATGTATGTAGTAGAACCACCTTCTAAAGAGTTACAACTAAGCAATACCAGCTTTGTATGTCTGAAAACAGACAGTTTGGGTCATCTGTCTTTCCAAAACTGTCCTGGCTCAGTCAGATTGGACAAATTGATTCTGCACATAGTAATTTCTAAACATGTGAACGCGTTTTGATCTGAAAACATTCTGTTGGGGTTCTACGTCAAAAATCCTGCTGGAAGATGAACTTCCAGATCAAGTTAAATTTCAGCAGATTAACATTACCTTCTTTGCAACAGCATCCCCACAGCATTATACTGCCAAAACAGTTTTGCAGTTTTTTAAGTATGCTGAAAAGCCCAGACTGCATTCTTCCCCAGGCTTGCCCTGTTCTTCACATGACTTTACGTAAACTTTATATTGGACATCTTGCTTTCTTCTTCCTAGACATCCTTAAAGGTATAATTTGTGGACTTCACAGCAAGATTTGTTCTGTCAACGGATTCTCACCAAGTCCTCCAGAATTACCATGTTTGCTGATTTGTATTTCCCTTACCAGATACTAACATTAGTTGGACATGTATGTCTCTGTAGATTTGCAGTTAGACCATCCATGTATCCAGAACTCAGTGAGATTTGTTTTTGGGATATTGTTTAAAGACTCCAATTTTTCTTTAAACATATCCACTACTCTCTGCCTGTCCTTAAACTTTGTGATGATGTAACTTTGTACTCTAACAAACCTCTAAAGCCTTCAGAGAAGTCTTGGATTCATACTCAGATTAAGCTGAACACAGTTGGAAACCCTATAGCAATAAAGGTACTTGTGAGGGAAGCTGTGGTATCAGATTTTATTAACATTATCAGATAAAGGAGGCATGAATATCCATCTATGAAACCTTTATGTCTTGTTTAGTCCAAGTGAATCCCAACTTGTTCCCTGGCCAGAAGAGAAACATATTCCTTTGTATGGACACAGACTGTCCCGGCCTTGAATAAATATGAGTATTTGAATATTGAGCAATTCCAGCAACTTTTTTAAATATGACTGAATGATTTTGAGCCGTATAAAGAAGCAAAAAAAAAAAAAAAGATACATATTATACCCTATAATGGGTAAAAAACAAAACAAAAGAATTGCATATATATGTTCATACATACACATTTAGTTAATTTTATAAATTCATACTGAATTTATACTTAAGAAATAAATGAATTTATGAACCTTGCATTTATTGTGTGGTTGCGACTTTGAAATAAGAGTTTTGTAATCCACTAAAGGCAATAACAGTCCAACAATATTTCCATGATATATTCAGAATTATCTATGGATTGTATAGCATGATATGTAATTATAAATTATAATTAGGTTTAGAAATAGGTCTTGTAGATAGGGTGTTGTTTTTAACTAATGAAAAAGGCTAAGTTTTTTGTAAATCTAACTGAGCAACAGAATGTCCTCTTACTAGCCCCAATCTGGGAATAAAATGATATATTGAAGAAAATAGGAATGCATGCAAATAATTACGCCTTTTTCCATGTATTAACAAAAATAAATAAATAAATGGCATGAATGGATTGGGATAATACAA
Organism: Orestias chungarensis; assembly: GCA_032876305.1. Classification (NCBI taxonomy): domain Eukaryota; kingdom Metazoa; phylum Chordata; class Actinopteri; order Cyprinodontiformes; family Cyprinodontidae; genus Orestias; species Orestias chungarensis. The sequence goes on along the minus strand of JAVLVB010000226.1, from coordinate 150,637 downwards.
AATAAGAAAAGGTTCGGAGGGTGTGAATGCTTTTTCATTCGTACCTTTTAGATCCCTGCCTTCATTTATGTCAAAATGTTTCTGTGAATGTTTGATAATAACAAACGGGAAGCACCATCAAAAAGAAACGTTTAAGTTTTGTCACAATGTGGAAGAGCTTCACCTTTGACCCTGTCTCCTTTACTGAAGCTTATTTCCCGCTCGCCCTGAGCAGAGTGGGAACGCGTCGCGACAAAGACTCGTCCTGGCACGGCGCTGTAGAGGCGTCTGCGCTGGCCGGCGGTTTGGATGGTGGTGGTGGTCGGGGGAGGCCTAGTCAAAGTCAGGGGAAGGTTCAAGTGAGTTTTAGGTTTCATCTTTGGACTGGTTTTTAAAAAAAAGAGCATCAAAACTCCATCGAAATCCAATAGATTATACCTAAATATTTCCAAATTGACATTTCAAGTCCTAGCATGATGTTTTTAAAGTTTATAAGTCTGTAAATATTTGCGAATATCTTAATTGTTTTTAAATTTGTAGCACTAAAAAAGGAGCTGAAAATTTAAATTTTTCTGTTTGGGAACACTATCGTCATCACTCACTTCTACCTTTTTCATTCCTCATCTATTTACATTTTTTATTCATTGTAAACTTTATTCTCCTTTAATTTTTACTCCATTAATTCTGCACCTCTACATCATATTTCCCCTCATCTACAGTATATATGATTGATTTTTTTATTTTTGTGAGTCAAGTTTACTTTATTTATTCTCTTTTGATCTTTTATAGTTTGTCAGTTCCAGCCTTCTTCATCCTTCCTTCTTTTCTTCATCCAAGGGATCGTTCTGACATCGTTAATATCTTGATCTAATCAATGCTTTCACCCTTATAATTGTTTTAATTATAATGTCTATTTTCTTGCTCAATTGAGTGCTGAACCTATTTTGTACCCCAAATTTTTGTTTGTTATGCAAGCCTGGCCAATAAAGTTCTACTCTGCAGCTTCAATCCTAATTTCTGCCATAAGGCAGTAACAAATTAATTTAATACTAGACTGACCTAATGATTATTGTGTGAATTACTCAATTAATTGCAAAAAAAATGTATAAAAATTTTCTTGCAATCTACTTCATCCTGTCTTCTTATTTGACGTAACTGCAGCACACTTTGCTGTAAACTGTAATTTTCACTACTTCACAGTTCTTTGTTCATGCTGTTACTGTTGCTAGGCGACAAAATTTACATTGACGCTACACTAACTTTGTTTCCATCATTGTTTTCTCATGCACATTTTGAAGCATCAATTTGAACCTCCACAGCACGTCCCATTTGTGGTGGAAACTTGGGAGTTCAACCTTTCTAGTCAGAAAAATCAACTGGGGGTCCCTCTCAAGTCGGAAAATTGGATAGATTTTCCAATGCTTTTCTTCCTATATTTCTTTATTTACCTAGTTTGTGCTTCTCATATATATAAAATTACCTTCTTTTGAAATTAGGTTCTTAGAATGGAATTGTTTTTCACAGTCTCTTCTTACATTAATAATTTATAGAATGATGATCGCACTGTGGATGTTTGTTTTTGCCTGTTTTTTGGAGCGACTGAAAAAAACAATGGCGTTCCGACATCAGAATCACTGCTTTTCCCACTTGATTAACTGGAAATTCTGTTAACTTGAGTCTGAGTTCTAACATCTGAGGTAAATAGAACGTCACATCATTTGTAGAATAAAATTAACCCAATTTTCTTATCTCATCCCTTCATTTTTAATCCTCCTCATCTTCTCAGACTTTCTGATGCAGGACCGGCAATTAACCTATCCCTTTTCTCCTGTGGCTCTCACTATTCTCTTTTATACATCTTAAAACTCCTTTAAAGGCTGATTTAGTTGTAGTTTTGCCCTAGTTTTGAAAAACTATATGGCGTTTTAACCCCTTGTATTCTTTAGTTAAGGGAGACTCACCCCCGTCTCTGACTCTGTCGGCTCCGGTCCTCCTTGTCTCCTATCCTACCTCGGGATGGGGACCGTGTCCTCGCTCCTCTGGGACTGCTGGAGCTCCGTAGGGTTCCTGTTTGTTTATAACCCTGAGATGGTAGGAAAAAGAAAAGGTGCTTAAATATAACTAAAACGTTTACACTTAAAATGCAGGTGAGTTTAAGTATTCAGCGATGTCCAGAAGTATTTTCCCATTCATTAAGTACATAAATGTCAGACTTTTCTCCTTTGCTCTACCTTTTTTATATATCATCCTAAAGGGTTAAGTTATCCTGAGATATTGCTATAGTTGAGCTACTATAGGCTTAAGCTGCTGATGGACGACTTTTCATCAGTCTGCAAATTTCTTCTTCTTTTACTAAATTTGAATTAGTTGCTGTAGTTTCAACACGTAAGTTTGTTTGTTTTTTCGGAGTGTTTTCTCTGCAGAGAAGCTGGTCCGGCGTTTAGCTGAGATAGTGAGGCCAACAACTAAATGTTCTCTCTCACCATCTAATAACTACTGCTTTTTTTAAACACAAAAGGTATACTATCAGTTTCTCTGCTTCTTTTTTTGTTTCGTACTGAGGATGGCAACGCTGGTTCTATTGGGAGGTTTCTTCCTGTTAAAGTGAGGTTTTTCCTCTCCCCTGTTGCTACATACATGCTCAGAATATGAGATTGCTGTAAAGTCAGTAATACAACTCAAGCTGAAAGTCAATGACTTGATGTAATCTGCTGGGTTTTCTTAAATAAAAACTTTTAATTTGAGTGCTTTGAGATGGCATGTTGTGAATTGGTTGTAAATTGATTCACTTTTTTCATTATTGTAATGATTATGACGTACGCAAAGTGGGGAGAAAGCTCAGAGGTTATATGAGCCCTCTGCAATGTCAGATCTAACAGATAATTTAGCTAATATTACAGGGACTGAAAAGAGTGTTTGTGCACAAGGGCTGGCATGTCCTCAGTCATTGATGGATCAGAAACATTTTACATGGGGGGTAAAAAAAAAGGGTGGCAAGAGGTCAAGGCATGGTGGCAATACTGGATGTGCTCCATAAAATATCAACATTTCAACAAAATCCCTTTTAAACAATTTATTGTAGCACTATCTCTTCTGAGTAAATTAAGGTGATATTTAGATGTAAATGTTGGTTTGTCGTCTGCCAAAAGAAAAAAATATATCCACTTTCTTCAGTCTGATTTCTCATTTCAGGTAAACAACCCAGGCTCTCATTTGGAATACTTTTGCAGTGAATAGCCTAGACTTGATTTGATATCACAAAATATCTAGAGGAAAAGCAATAAACTGCCTCGAATATCCTAGCGATGGTTCAGATACGTACTAAACATACTGGAAACTATTACTGCTGCTCAACTGGACTGGACTTCTGTAAGATATTTAAAATTACTAGTAAGATAAAACTTTCTAAAGCCTTAACAATTTGGCTCTATAACACACAGGCATACTTTTTCTGTAAATGTTTTTTTATTTCGACATCTAATGTTCTGCACTGGAATTTAAAAAACAAAAAAACCACGACAGATGGTCCAGCTGGGTGAACACTGCTTTTTTTGTTTCTTGAACAGCTTCCTCTGCACTTGACTCAGAAAACATGTCATCTTGTCTCATCCTTTCAATCGTTACCACTTACTTTTTTTTCTTTTTTAAACTGGATGTCCTCACTTTTAAAAGTTCGTGTCAAACATCAAAATTGAGCCTTTTTATTTTCTCAAACTGATAGTAAGGATCATAAGTGATTTAAGGGTGATGCCTCGTTGGGATCTTGATGTCATAGAGCTTCAACCCTTTATATGGCAAACCCTAAACATATTTCATATCCAAACTTTTCATAAACCGTTCTTGTGTTTATTGGAAGCAAAACTGAGTGAGTCGCTGTCTTAAAGCGATTAATGGACTATTAAACTGTGGCCATCTGTCATCTTCATCATTTAATTAATTGTAAACTTATTTCAATTTAATTTTTTGTCACAAAACTTTGTCTCCACTCCGTCAAGTTGCAGACAAACTGCCTGACTTTGGACAGGCAAGCAGGCAATGTTTAAAGCAGGACCAAAACTACGTTTTTCGGGGACCCAAAGTTACAATTATTTATTATTTTTGATCAAGTAATATTTACTTTTAAGGCTGTGGGAGCGCGTTTAAGAAGAACATCAACAACCCGCAGTTATGTTAGACTTGGAGTAAAACTGTAAGGTTCTTGAAGTCTTTAAGAATCAAGAATCAGTTTTATTTATATAGCGCCACTTTACCAGGGATGTTGTCTCAAGGCACTTTACAAGAAAATCAATTCACATCATAGATACATCATTACAAATCAGTTTGAAAAAGTTTCCAATTTAAGGAACCCCAGCAGATTACATCAAGTCATTGCCTTGACACATTCACTCCTCTGGAATCAGCAGACCGGAACAATGGCTTGTGTTGTTGTTGACTTTACGGCAATCCCTCATACTGAGCATGCATGTAGCAATGGTGGAGAGGAAAAACTCCCCTTTAACAGGATGAAAACCTCCAGCAGAACCTGGCTCAGTACAAGCAGCCGTCTGCCACGACCGACTTGAGGTTTGAACAGACAGAAAACTAAAATAGATGCAGAGGATACGGGAAAACAAAAGAGTTTATATTAACCCACACCACCTAGATAACCAGCGGTTGAATAACAACATGAGACTAACATGTCATCACTGGTCCGATCAAGCAGGGGACCAGAGAAACTACAGAGTCCGACATTGATTTTGCACACTCACACACCAAAGCAATACTAACTTTAGTGACCTCCGATTGACAATCTTACTGGATTTAAGATTATCCTTAGCCGGCAGTTTGAAGTATGGTTTTATTTCGCCTGTTCTGGCCCCTGGCAAACATTTGACTATGGTCGCTGGTTTCTCTAAAGTCACGTTTGTGTTACCAGAGTCTGTTTCTCAGCGGCTGTATTGCTGAGTGGGGAAAATCAATTTGAAACGTGAACAGGTTGGTGGTGAGCCCTAGGCTGAATTCTGGGACTATGCTTTCTGCGTACAGTCACCCAACCAGTGAGATTTCCCAACAGGAAAGGATCTGCTGGAGGACCACTAGGGCAGCCTGTTCTTGTTGCCACGCTAGCTAATAGGCCTTGGCTATATGCAGGTGTTTTAACAGTGCAGAGCCGGGCTCCCAATTCACACACCCTCGACTCCAAAGCTACAAAAATGTTACATTTAATGCACGTACCATTATCTCTAAAGGAGGCAGAAGAATAACAAAACATCTGACACACAGAGCAAGGGTTTTACACAGAAAGAGGAGAGGCAGAGGGAGAAGCCATGGCGCCGCTAAAAGCTAAACAAAAAAAGGCCGGTTTAGGACGATTACGATTTCTAATAACATGAAATGGAGCAACAGAAATGTGTGCTTAATGTGCAGGTGTGTTTAGAATTGACTAGAAAGTACAGAGAAATCGAAGTAATATGAGAGAGCGAGGAGCTAGCAGATGCTATCCGACACAGTGCAACGACAGGAAGTGACATCAATGTGTCTATGTGTACCGCCGTAGCCATTAGTGTCACAAATCATGAAGAAGAACATCTCCACAGCATTGATACGACTGGCCTTCACATTAAATTGTTACAGATATCAGAGATTGTCACCTGCAGCCTACACATGAGATGCAGTGTGACAGGGGAATCTAAAGACTCTAATCATCGTCATGATGGCAGAAAGTTGTCAACAACTTCAGCAATGCTTGGTGTTTCTTCTGGACTTGGATGTAGTTTCCCTCACGTACTCATTGGTGCACACATTAAACTAAGGCACTCAGGTTTAAGACAGGGGTGTCCAAACGGCTGCCTGGGCAATTCACAGCAAAATCTCTAGTTGCCCTAGTAAAGGAAGCTGGTGCAAACAGGCACTTCATTATTTTTAAAAACCTTCTCAAAGATGAAACAGAAATACTAAACGTGCTTTTTGGCTTCAGTTAACTGCTATACTGGGACATAAACATACCTGCAGGCCGAGTCCTCCAAACACAGATTATGGTAGGACGCAAATTAAGTTGAATCTATGCAATGTATTGACTCAGACAAGCACACGAGGGTGCTATAGCTTATTAAGATGGGCTTTTGGAGGCAGGAAATAAGATAAACTAGTTTTCCAACCCCTGATTATATCTCAAAAAGATGGACTGGAAGGTAAACAAGACAATCTGATAAGGTGGTGTACTAAAATAGATATCTGAACTTGGTTAAACAAAAACAAGAGCAACAAGGGTTTTACAATCTGCATGTCAGGTTTGTTCAGGTATAGATTGGAAATGCTACAAAAGTTCAGTATAAATACAGACAAAACTTAATTAATTTCCTCTCTTCATGTATTTTAAACATGATTATTATTATACATTGGTAGCCTGTGAGATTTATTCGATTCTGAGCACAGTATCTCAGAACTTTCTGGTGATTAATGCACATTTATATGCCAGTGTTTAAGTTATTGTTTCAGATTAATTAACAACATATGTGTATTTCAGTTTCAAGGTTACATAGGTGTATGATTTCTCATTCATTTAAGATAAAATCAATCTTTAAAGAGGCCCTAAACTATTCCTCAGCTAAATTCTTCCAGACCTGTTGAAAAAGTCAGATCTTTTCAACATTTGAACACAAACATGACTTGATGAAAGTTAAAAATCCTCGTATAGATACTGAACGAGACACCGTATTTAGCAGGTTTTTATTCCTACAGATCAATAAAGATCCCTAAAAACTGCTTAATTCAGTCCACAGGAGGTGAGTGATGAAGCTCCATGATCAAGAAACCAGACCTGCACAGAAACGATGTTGGTGGTGGGAGCGTTAGGCACGGCCATCCAGTCTGGCAGGTTCATGCTGCTGTCGCTGTTGGCCCGCAGGAAGGGGTGAGGATGGGGAACCGCCAGCGACCGAGTGCTCTCCCTCCTCTGGGGGGCATACTTTGGAGACTCCACAAAGGGAACTAGCAGGGAAACAAAGAGCATCCACCAGATAGTCCCACACATGATCTTCGCTAAAACTTTTAGTCAGTATTTAGCTTTTCTGAAATCTTTTCCTAATTTTCTCAGTTGTTATTATTTGTTTCTCCTTAAAATCACGTAGTTACGATAAGATTTAGACATGAAAAGTCTTAAATGAACCAGTGTTGCAATATGAAACAGTGGTTAATAAGCACCAATAAGCAAATTCCTGGATATGTTAGCTGAAGCGATCTGTTGATCGATCACTTCTTTCTTATCTTCGTTGAAGATCGGCCTGCTTCAAATGTAAATGTGTTTAATAAGGTTAGAGGACAGAAAATAAACTAAAGGTACAAAACAGCCAAAGTCCAAAACTTTCAAATATCTTAAAAAAAGTGGTAGGAACATTTACTTAAGATCTTAAGGTACATCAAAAAACATTCTGTGATTCTGTAAAGAACTTACCCACAGCTGTATCTCTGTGATTTTTTATAATTTCCCCCAATTCAAAATGCCCAGACATAACAGCAACCTGTTTCAAAACAATAAGCAAATAAGAAAGTTAACTTCAGAAATACTGTTGATCCTCACGTATTTATTGTATTCATTAATATTTCTATAGGTTGTGACACAAAGCTATATGCTGAAAATGTGCCTATTTAGTGATTATTTTAAAGAGGAAATTTAAATAATTTAAAAGAAAATGCCGCCTGGAACACTATACCGTTGATGTGTGATGCAAATTATACATGTTACTAACTATAGTTTGCTTATGTAGCAGTTCTAGGGCATTTTAAATTATATTTAAACATAGTAAGGTATATTTGGTTAATAAATTATTCAAATAGGTGGTTAAAATAACTTTTAGAGAGGTTAAAGAGTACTTACAAATCTAACTATTGTCCCAAACCCACGAAAATACCAGGATCTGCTGTATTCTATTTTAAACAAAATTGTATTTTTTTATTTCAAGATAAAAATTATCTGTAATTAACATCTTTATGCTTCGCTGTACTTGTCACATAATGTTGCAAATTAGTTTCAATATGTTTTTTTGTGGATAAAAATGTTGTATTCCTCCACAAAATGATCTACAATATGAAGTTCATAACTTATATAATCTTTTCCTTTTGTTGCAGTAAACAGTTGTTGGTCAGATATAACCCAGGACATTTTTGTCACATAATAAATGTCTCAAGTAAATTCAGGAACTCTCGCAGTTGTAATCACCGGCCAACACTGTCACCTGAAAAGGCGTCTGCCCGCTGTTGTTCTTCATGTCCTTACTTGCTCCACGGTACAGAAGGATGCGTGCACAGCTTTCCTGCAAAGAACATCCAAGATTTGTTAAATATTTTGGTGAAAAATACACTTGCTTGATATTCATGTGCTTTTTTTAGCATGTACCTGTGCAATCATAATAATATCAATAGAGAAGAAGAAATAAACAGTTGTATGCTTTTTTTCCCTAACTGTAGACTTTTTTTGGGATTATTTACATGATGACATACCTTGTTGTATAAAGCACAGATGTGCAAGGCAGTGTTTCCAGAAGCGTTCTGGAATGAGGAATCTGCCCCGTAGAAGAGCAGGTGCTCCAGATGCTGCGAGTTCCCATTTTGGCAGGCCTGAGCATTGGTGCCAGTGGGAAGAACGACAAACATAACAGAATGTGCATCAGGAAATCAAAAACAGAGAGAAGAGGAAAGAGAAAGGATTATATTCTAGAGTTACACTGCTAATAGTGTCAGCATGTTGGTGCAGCTCTGTTAGCCTGGTATTTAATTGTTCTGTTTGACTTGTGTTTATTAATATTTGATTGAGGCATTGTATTTAGAAAATGGTGGTGCTGTGGTTTTGAATGCTGTTAGGAGGGAAAGATAAGTATCATTATTGTTGTTGAGAAAGAACAAGGAACCTCAAACCATCTCTTCCATCCATCATAATCAACAAGGATCAAATCCCCTTCTCCAACATCTCTCGGCTCAGCTTTCTAACCTTGCAGCCAGACACACATGAACAAAGGTTGTAGATTAGCGGTGCTTGCCGACAACTGACGGTGCAATCCAGGATGTGTTACAGTGAAAAAATGTCTCTGCTGTCTAAAATTGGAGCTGATAGCGATGTATGACAGCAACAGCCTCTTTAGGCAGCAGCTACTTCAGGTCCACAAAAAGTCCTTTAAAGCTGTGGTCTTAAACTCCCACTTGAGGACCAATGTCCAACTTTTCCATGTTTCCCTTGCTTTACACACTTTAATTAAAAGGCTAAACTGACTCACTAGCATGCAGTGAAACTCAGCAGAGTTCTGTTAATAAGATCAAATTGGATCCATGTGTGCTGAAGCAGAGACATATCTAAATGTGGCCCTCAAGGATCTGAGTTTGAGACCATGGTTTAAACATACTTGGATGAAAATGTAATTGTGATACATATACGTATTTGCATAGTATTTAAAATACAATTTAATTTAACTGAATGAAAAGGACCCAGCATGAATGGGAGAGGAACAAGGTGGGAGGTATAATGTTGTGAGATCAGATTTAATTAGCACCAAGGTGCAAAAAAATGAATACTGCACCATCCAGTCGCAAAGAACCACAGGAGTTTCAAAGCTGTCAAAACAAACATTCAGCCAGAACATAATTGAAAAAAACGTATTTTACTATTAGCTTTATTCTAAACTACACTAATAGAGCCCAGCAATTACTTAAAATGAACAGCATTTCACATTTACTGAGATTTTTGTAACAAATAAGGCAACTAAATATAATTTATTTTTGTTGTAAATCAAAAACAAAATGAAAAAATAAATGATATGGATAGGCCTCATGTAGTTAAAGAGTAATTAATCCCCAAATAGACTCTTTTTTAAGTTAAATTGTATAAATCAATTGGGACATTTTTGCATATAAAAATGTAAAATCCTTGGTAAATCTTGCAATATTTAGTCTAAATCTTTCTCAGTGCTGTCCTCTAGCAGTCGAACGGGGGCTACTGCAGATGGATTTTTCTGTTTCTAGAAACTGTTCAGTTTTCCTACATTACAGAAAACCATAAAACTATTATAATGTCATTCAGATGATATCAAAGAACGAGTTAAAATACTTTTTAGACCGGGAATCAAGTTTTTGCATATGTAAGATATGGCTCCTAAACTGCGAGAATAGCAGGGTCTACTGTATCCTATTTTGGAGATAATTATATTTTTTTATTTTAACATAAAACCTATGATTCGTGCTGTACACATTACAGGATGTTAAATAAGAAATAGATTTTAAAAAAAATATTTCAATCATCCAGAACAGGATCTACAACTAGAATAATTCACCTAAATGTTATATATTATAAGCTGGGGAAAAAATAAAATAACAATAATAATAATAACATAGATAATAAATTTTATTAATGCACAAATTATTTATCAAAAACACATATCATTAAATTCAGAAATAGGAGAATGATTAGGTGTTTAAATTGAATACTTTCTAAATAATTTTATATTTATTTCTTGTGTGTAATGGTCATATCATTAAATATACCCAAAAACCAGGTTAATGAAAATATTTTACGTATAAATGTGTTATTTATAAATGTTTATATTTCGGGTTTTATTTAAATTAGCTAAATATTATTGGTATTTTAGAACAAATTAATTAATTAACCTTAATATATAATGCAGAAAAATATGTAAGACATAAATATAACATTTATAATATATAATAAACAAGCAATTTAAAGCCTTCAGTTTTAATGTGCAATTCTTTGAAAAATATGTATATATATATATATATATATATATATATATATATATATATATATATAACTGTGTAATCATTTACTTCTTTGTTATCTTTTTTTAAGAATTTATGTAATTTGTCCTTTCCGGCATTAAAACACCTGTTGGTCAGATAACACCCACAACATTTTTATCACACAGCAATAGTTTAACGTAAATTTAGGAACTCTCACATCACTCGGCCTATATGGGATTAATACACACATCCATGCGACAACAAAATCATGCATGATATTGTAAAACAGATGCTGATGAAGATCAGATGGCCGATACCTTTACTTTTCCTTTTTTTCCTTTTGGCCTCATGCTTCCACTTCCTAATGTTTTACATGAAGCAGGATGTTTGGGATGAAGGGTGAGAGGTGGAGGACTGATGGAGACACACACTGGAACACAAAGCAGATTTGGAAACACGGATCCAGGCATAAACCAGAGGCCCGCACGCACGGACACACCTGATGCGTCTCGTCCCAGCCGTTCTCATCCCTGATGCCCAGCTTTGCGCGGTGGTACAGCAGTGTTTCACAGCAGGAGGTGTCGCCCCCTGTCAGCACAGTGTGGTAGAGTGGTGTCAGCCCCCGCCGGTCCTTGTAGTCTGGAGACGGACCCAGAGAGAGCAGGACCTGGAGGAGGAGGAGGAGGAGGAGGAGGAGGAAGTGAGCCTGAGGTGAGACTTCCTAGAGCCTCCAGCTCTAAGCTGTCATGTCAGCATTGGTACTTTCACATAGATATCATCGTCTGCTGCCTGAAAGGCTCTTAAAAGGAGAGTATCACATGAATGTTCTGCACGTAGACATCAGGAACAGATCATCTGTAGCTGAAGGCGTTAGAGAGGAAAACCCGTCTCTTCAGTTTCATCACGGGGTTTGTTGTGGGAGGTATGGAAGCGTTTGTGATTCACCAGCAGGGCTATATGGCGGTGGCCTCGAACAGCCTTGTGTAGCGGCGTGAGTCCATCTTTGGCACGGAAGTCGATGTGAGCACCTCCGTCCACCAGGACCCGAATGGTCTCTCCTCCACCTGGCTCGCACTGCACTGCCAGTGACAGAGGGGTCTCTGAACGTAACACAGTCAGAAGCAGGAGTTTAATAAACAATTGGTTGATTCTGTTTGGAATATATTTGTTTTTCCGTGCAATAAAAAAAAAAAGAGTTCGGAGACCTGCATCTGATCCTAAAATGTCAAATACAATAAGTAAATGATGGTTGGTTGTAGTCAGCCGTTTAAATAAAAAGGCTTGATCAACCTTTCTCTGTGCTGTTTTTGAAGTTTGGTTTTTCCTTGGACTTTTAGGTCATGAAAGATGAGGAAAAAGAGGGATGATGATGTACAAAGGCAGAGAAGAAAACAACTCTTATGAAGTATTTTCCAACCTTAAACATTCACTTTAATCTAAATAAACATTTTGATCAGTGTTAAATGTTTTAGGCACTATCAAAGTATATAAACACAAAAGACCTTAAAAATGAATGGATGGATGGATGGACGGATGGATGGAAGGAAGGA
>JAVLVB010000226.1:112487-138286 GCA_032876305.1 Orestias chungarensis | reverse complement strand
CTTTAGGAATAAAAACATTTAAAGTTTTTCCAGGGGAAATGCTGTTGCCATGGTAAATTGAAGTTTTCAGTTTCTAATAAATGATTTTTTATTTAGACAACTCGTGTTGATCTCAGGTTAAATAAATAAATAAAACCATGGTTGAAAATTGTTTCTGGTTCAAACGACTGGACTTTCTCTTCTCCTTCAGAACTTGTGTTTCTTTCCATTGATGGAGAAGAATAAACTCAGCCTCTTGGATCCTGATATTAAGGGTAGGAAATGGGTTCTGTCATCTGTTCTCTATTGGACTTTAACAACTGAAGCAAATGTTACTGTATAACTACAACTCTCTGCTGCCCTCTTGTGTTTGGCATGTTTCACACCTCAGATTAAAGCCTTCTCTCAGGGTATTGACCTTGGCTCCCAGGGTGGCTGGAGCGACTCTGAGCAGCGCGCCTTCGCCGCGGCCCTTAAATACCTACAGGACCCGGGAATGGCCACAGGTTTGCGAACGCGCCTGACCCTGATCTCCAACTAGATGTTGGGAACACAGCCGACACAGCTGAGGGCAGGAAACAACCTGGGAGGCTTTGGGCTTGGAAACACTTTAAAGGTTGAGATTAAACAGCTGAGACGTCACAGTTGATGAACGACATCTACAGATTGAAGGCTAATCCTGATTTAATTTCTTTGCACCTGCAGTGGGACCACACAATAATCTGGCTGAAACAATTCTCTTTTCCTTGAACTAATTCTTATTGAAACAACTTTTTTGATTCGTACTTTGGTCTGTCAGAACAGAATAAAACACGTTTGGACTTGATTACATTTGTCTGTTCTGCGTATTAAAATGTTTAGAAATCTATCAGATCGTAAGTGTTCATTTTACACAAACATTCGAACAGGACGCCCAATAATTTTTATTTTCTTCAGATGAAATCATTCCTCTGTTAATCTAGGATCCTGGAATCACTGTGGTGCTGAAAAACTGAACTTAATCTGACACTTTTCATAATTTTACTCACCCCGTTAAAACATTAAAGCACAATTTAGCTACAAAGAATGCCCATTTCCATTTTAGATTTTTGTAATAATATGTGCAAAATCCGCTAAGGGCACTTTCAACTAAAACACGTCAAATCCCTGCTTTGCAATTATATATCTGGCAGTTTGGATACTCAGACCTGAGAGTCAGAGATTCAGAAACTTACATAGAGTTGTAAGAACATCATAATAATTGAAAATGAAAGACATTATTAAACTTGGGTTTAGGAACCCAGTTGCTAACAAGATTGATCAGGTGTTAGCTTTAAGGGCCTGTAGGTTAATTCCAACTGTTCATATATCTAAATATAATATATATTAATATATAATCAACATGCAGATTAAAATGCATGACAAATTCATCTACAGTGGTGTAAAAAAAAAAGCACTTATCTCTTTCCTAATTTTAAATTGTTTTGCATGTTTGTCACACTTCAGTGTTTCAGAACATTTAGCCAGTTCTAATATTAGTAAAATATAACACAATCATTCACTTAATACTTCTTAAATAAAGGTGTTTCTTATGTAGATGAAAACCAGCGGTGAGTAAAAAGATCTTTAGGGCTCATCTCGAGATCTTAAAAAAGAAATCTGGATGATCTCCAAGGCTTTTTTGATGCTTTCTGCAATTCCTCCACAGAGTTGTGAAAGTGTTTTCACACCTGATAGTCATGAACCAATACTGCAAAAAGCCATTTGGCATTCACAGATACACTGAAACTGCACCAGAGCTCACTCCAACTGAGCCGAGTACTTAGTTTTGTAACTGGACAAAAACTGTGTTTTTGATCAGCATCAGAGTTGACCAGGGTTCCTCCTAAAACGAACACCATTCCTAGGCCAAGAGTCCGATTTAAGTGGACCAAACCCAGCTGGTGTGAATGCACCCTTAAAATTTTTTGGTCTATTAACAAAAAACACAATTTCTTCGCTGAATTTTGTGTTAATTGTGTTTTCAAACTGATTTGATGTTGTGAAACATTTAAGTTTGATGCAAAGACGGGAAACCAAGTAGGATCCAAGGACTCGTTTTTAAGTGCAGCTCTAAACTTTTGTTGAGCAGTTGTAGGCAAACCCATTGCAACGTTAGCTACTACTGTATAACTCCTTTGCATTAGATGTTTGGAGGTTTGTTCTTTTAAACATTTGCAAAAAGCAATGCAGGTCAGCCGTCTCTACATGAGGTATAAGTGTGAGTGAAAGGGAAGACGTAGCAGCTCTCCTCACCTCCAGTGTCAGGATCCTGGTAGTTGGGGTCCAGGCCCTTATCCAAGAACTTGGCCATCTTGTCCACAGCGCTGGTTTGGATGTAATCCATGAATTTCTTCAGACTCGCCTGCATCAGAAGAGGACGTATTAAAACTAGAACTAGCATTTGAAATTAAGAGTAATGCCCATATTAGTTTGTAAAGTAAGAACGGCAACTCTCATACCTTGGTGTGCAGCTTGGCGAGTTGCTTCTCATCCAGATTGGTCTGTTTATAAACCCTTGTTTTATACCGGAACTAAATAGGGGAGAGACACACAAAAAAGAAACCTTTGTCCTCGATTTTTCCAATTTCTGAGACACATCCACTAAAACAGGGTCCTAAAATTTATTATGGAGACAACCTTAATCTGGCTTAGGGTTTTTCTTTACTCACAGAAGATAAGAAATGAGAAGAACATTTAGATTTGGTTGAGTTGAGCTCTACTTCCAAATAAAACCTAAATGAAGCCAACAGTAATGTTTTGCATTATGCAAATGAGAAAGAAAAATTCATATCACTGTCATCCAAATTTGGTCAGATGAATAATAACACGTTTTTTCAAAGAGAAAGAAAAACCTAACTGAATAAAGTTAACCTTTTTTGGGGACTTCACTGTTTGATTCATTACCAAGAATCTTAAAGAAGAACAGGACAAATTAGCATAATAGCAAGTTAACCTAAAGTAGAAAAAGTTTCAGTTTTCCTTTAATCAAGGAATTAAGGTATCAATGAATTTTTATTTGTCATCACATCACATGTGGTAAATGAGGTGGGACGAAATTCTAATCCCCCGGTCCAGTTTACACCCTGATAGCAATTTTAAATAATATAATAAAATATAAAGAACTATGCGAGAAATAGGATTTGACTACACAGAATTTACAATATGGACACAGAATCTACAATATGGGACTAGGGACATAGCAGCAATGGAAATTCGGAGTGCAAATAATATAATAAAATATAAAGAACTATGCGAGAATAGGGTTTGACTAAACAGAATCTACAATATGGGACTTCGGACATAGCAGCAATGAAAATTCGGAGTGCAAGTGACATATTAAGTGACATTTTAAAGTGACATTTTAAAGTGACAACAAACTGTTGCTCAAAAATTTATTTTATGTTATTTTCATCAACAGTTTGTTGAGAGGATTTTGCGAAAACTGAAACATTTTCTACTTTAGGTTAACTTGCTAATATGCTAATTTGTCCTGATCTAATTATTATTAACTTCTTTAAGGTTGTTATCTACATCACCGTCACTAAAGCAGCGACTTATTCCCAAAAAAAAATATGATTTAAAACATTTTTTGTGTAGTTTAGTGATAAGAATCCCATTTTTTTATGTAGCTGGTTTTAAAAAGGAGCTTATTTTAAATTGTGATGTTTTTAAGAACAGGATTTGTGTTTGTTATAATTAGATTTATCATCATCATGATAGAACAAGATATCTTGATAAAATTTTAAATCCATATCGCCAACCGTTAGTGTGAACATAGTCTGATTAGTCAAGAATTTATCTCACATATATCAAGTCTTCTTCACACAGGCTGGTTTTACTGTGATAATGTCACAGTAACATATTCAGGAAACAACGTACTCAATGTTTTAAAGTAGGGTTTATCTTGAAATGTATATATTTTTTAGAGAGGTACCTCCAAATATGGCACCCCTTTTTCAAAAGACTGCGGGTACTCTCTGAGGGGCCTCTCCTCCTCCAGGAACTTGGCGTCGTGTCCGTCCGTGGCCGGCTGGAAGAGACCGTAGTTCAGGACGTCTCGCAGGGATTCGGTCAGAGAGCACAGCACCTGTTGTTTGGCCTTCCACACAGTGGCGTCTGGGTTAAACCGCAGGCATTTCTGCATGATAAACAGTCAGAAACTCAATATGCTGGACGATGCCATTTAATATCAGATAAAAATGTAAAAAAAAAAAAAAGAGGCCTTATAATCTGTCAAAAACAAAAATGTTAAAATGTTCAGCTTAAACCTTTCTCGTTTAGTTTAAAGTTTAGGGTTTTTTACTTTTTCTGAACAAAGAATCAATCAGTAAGTCAAAACCAATTTACCTTCTACCTAATCACAATTTTAGGCCTTGATATTTTTTTTTAAGAGTAGCTGGGGAATATTTCAGCAAAAGCATACTAGTTTAAGATTTTATAATTCAGAAAACAGAAAACAACGAAAGAGAGCGAATATTTCAGAATGTTTTCTACATTTCTTATCAAAAACAGAGTAAACACATTAAGTCTGAGACATCAGATATGCCATTGATCGGCCGATGCCTGAGAGAATTTTGACCAACCAAAAATCCCTTTAAATTGAATTGTCTAACCTTATTTGAGGAGCACAACATTTATTGTCCATCAAAACTTAATTACACAACTGCTAACGGAGGAAGTTTCTGCAGAGAGGGCTTTAAGAGTTTAACTCTTTTTAGTTTATATTCCATCAAGGTATACATGAAAAAATTTGATTTTAAACTACAAAAAACTATCCGAAGATATAGTATTTAAATGAAAACGAGACAATCTAAATTAGAGTTTGCATATATATTAAACTAAATGCGTTTACCCAAATGCTCTTTTTATGTATATTGTCTTTTCGCTTATATATAATATTTTCATTTTATTATAGTTTTACTAAACAGTCACAATATTTGAGACTCAGATATGCCAGGCGGAAGAAAGCTGTCTGGATAAACTTTCCATAAAACACGACTGGTAAAAACGTTCACTCACAGATGATGTGAGGCTTTAAATCAGTTAATTTTTTTATGACATTAAGAATCAGTTTAAGAAATCAAGAACCAGCTCATTTATAAAGCGGCAATTTACAACAAATATCGACTGAAGGCAGAAAATCAATTTAGATACATCATTATGATTCCGTTAACCATTATCCATTTTATTTCTTTTTGACAGCACAAGACTGATCTAGTATAGAAAGTTTATGATGCTCATTACCTTACACATTCTACCAAAAATAATTTAGACATTTTGATGCTTATTTAGCTCTATACTAAACCCAGTAAGGCTCTGTGCCAGTAGATCCATGACTGCAGGATGCTGAGGTTATTCACTCCTAAACCAGCAGGAGGAGACAGTGTCCAGATAAAACATAGGATTTCTGGTACCACTGGTCAGCAGAAACCACATGAGAGTCAGTTTTGTGTGGCGTTCGTGTAACTTCTGCGTTGACCGACATTCAAAATGCCCAACAGCTCAGGCGCTTGGTCAGCAAAGTGCAGCTTAAGTCTGAACACAGCGACCGTTTCTGGCTCCGCTCCTTTACTCAATCCATCTCCTCCAGTGCAGGACTGGAAGCTTTCTGACCTTCAGGCAGCAGCGAGCTTATCGGCCCACTCAGAGAAGAGCCAGATGCTGGAGATCACATTGGAGGCTTCGTCTCCTCTCTTTTCATCTCCGTCACTGATCTAAGTGATGTCTCACACACACAGAGACTCTGACACAGATTCCTATGTGTGTAGAGAAAACAGATCTTCTCCCAGCGCATCATTAGTTTGTACAGGAGGAGTAACATCACATCTCCTCCTCCCGCTCCTTATCCAACTCCCATCCAGCACAGCCAACTCGGTTCGCCATGGCAACCGACTTATTAGCCGGAGCAGGATGCTTGTTGCCATGGAAACCTGCCTGTGTTCCCTGGGACGTGGTGCCGTGATTGTGTGCATCGAGTGAGCACGTGCGCAGCTGTAGGATTGGTTTGTGTCTTACAGTACCGCAGATGTGGAGCGCGAGAGGATACAGAGGCGTTCCTGTTTGGATTTCATCAAGTTTCGTTAAACACGCACGCAGAGAGGCTGTGCACATATCATCGAAGAAGCCGACAAGACTCTCAGCAGGAGGGAAAGAATACTGAGGATTCAACTGGATACTTGAATACAGGCTAATAACTAGGCCTAAAGATGGCCGGCTGTTTGGAAATGTGTTTAATAATTAGTTTTGATGAAAACTTAAACTATTCTGCAGCTAAAAAGATTTTTTTAGCCAGTTAGCCTTACACTACAGTTTTGTGGTGAAACCACAGAGCGATCTGCATCCTGCCACACAATTAACCAGTTAACTAGTTGAGCCCTTTGGGCGCCCTCTAGTGGAGAAAGCAAGTACTGCTCCCCAGCCACAATCAGATCCCAGACAGTCTGATGTGAACAATCTTATCTAGAAGCTTTTATCTTCAAATATTATGGTGTAAAACTGTAATAGTAATAGAGATGAGCAGATGAGCTGAGGAAGTTTATAGGAGGTCATAAATTTGATGATTTAGTATTTCAAATTATTTTGTTTCTTATGATCTGTCCTTATTTTAAAAACAAATCGGTAGAATCAGAACTTTTATTCAAAGCAAATGTTCATAGTTAGTTAACATTTTTTTATTTAAAAATTTTAACAAAATTCAGTCGAATTATTAGGTAGTTAAGGCTGAATTTGGCTTAATCAGTGCAAGAAATCGTTTAAGTCATACATTAAAACTCACACTTTCAAATGCCCATAGTGTCTTCAGCATTTTTGTCACAATTTCATATGATTTTTAGTTTTGCATTAACAAATTGATGCTGCATTAATCCCAGTTAATTTTTTTTTCTTCCCTGGTGGGTTTTTAATATCACTCAGATGTGAAATCTTGTCTTGCCTCCTGAAGCCGGGATCACACTTTCCCACTCACATTCGCCCACTCCCTCTGTCCATGCTGCTCTTTATCTTACCCTGCCTGTCTCTGTCTTAGACTCCATCCTCCTTCCCGCTGCTGCCGTATTCCTGGAACAGCTCTGTCCTTAGCTATGCTGAAAAAAATAGTCGCTCCTCTCTATCTCCATCTCTATCCTCGTCTCTGTGGCCCTTTTTCCTACAGGTCGAGTGCAGGGCGACTAGAAGCCTTTAATGAGATCTATTGGGAAATACAATCCCATCAAATACAAACTCACACAGCGGCAAATTATTTCATTTAGCTTTTTCTTTTTTTATTTCCACAACCGACTACAGCGAGAAGTCATCTCTAGTCACACAGAAAAGAAGAACCCATTTGCTTCATGCTGTTTAATATACTCCAAAGCAAAATGCAGACTCTGCTGCGTCTTCGTGACTCTGACAATCTAATAAACTTGCAACCAGTTCAGCTTTCACCCCCTGCTGAGGCACGAGAATCATGTGAGCCACACATGCGACTGTCGCTGTGCAAACAAGTGAGTGAATGGACCGTTGCCTTTTTACATGAACAAGCAGCTGAGGAGGGACTGGTATCGAGCATCAAGGCCCAGAAACCCGGCTGAGCATATCAGTGTAAATCTGCAGCCGAGAGATGAATACATTTTAGGGTTCAGACATAGATGCTGGGCCGTCTTCATGCTGCTGGGTTTTGTTTTTGGAAATATCCAAATTAATTACCAGTGATAGAATAGGTGATAGAATGTGAAAGGTTGTTTGTCTTATGTGTATCAGTGTTTCCTGTAATTTTCTGGGGAACCGTCCAGTGCTGATCGCTGGTGATAGTCGCTCGCCTCCCTGCTAGGACAAGAAGTGATAGATAATAGACTGATGGGGAAACTTTCCCTACATGATGACTGCAATTGTACCAGAAGCTAGTACAGGTCAAATGTTTCAACAACGTCATCAATAAAAAAAAATAATTTATGCTATATGCAGATGTTCTGTCTGCACTGCTGAATGTTTGCTTTGATTGGCTTCAGCTGATGAAGCTTAACCTTCCTTAATTCAGCCAATAGGTTGAAAAATGTAATCTCTAACTTGGATTAAAGAAAGAAGGAAAGAATGAATGAATGAATGAATGAATGAATGAAGGAAGGAAGGAAGGAAGGAAGGAAGGAAGGAAGGAAGGAAGGAAGGAAGGAAGGAAGGAAGGAAGGAAGGAAGGAAGGAAGGAAGGAAGGAAGGAAGGAAGGAAGGAAGGAAGGAAGGAAGGAAGGAAGGAAAGAAAGAAAGAAAGAAAGAAAGAAAGAAAGAAAGAAAGAAAGAAAGAAAGAAAGAAAGAAAGAAAGAAAGAAAGAATGAAGGATTATAAGATGGATGGATAACTGCATAAATAAATAAAAGAAGGAATTACATTTCATTATGACATTTTTAAATTTTCCTATAGACATTCTTGAATATTTGTTAAAAATGACAGGAAAGTCCCTTTGAGGACACAGAGGGTAAAATTTATCTGAAAATCCTTTTATAAAACATTTGTTCTCAGTTTAACAACAACAATAACTCAGAGGGCAGGACGTGATTGACTAAACTGTTTCTATTTCCTCCTGGCCAATGGTGAAATCAGAAATTACATAAAATTGCTGGCCATCCTACATAAACAGAGAGATGGTTTTCCTCAGGAAAATTAAGGTAGAGGTTGTTTTTCTTGATAAAAAAAAAAAAATTATAGAACCTCTAATCTTAAAAAGCCATTTCCTCTCAAGGTTGAACATGTTTTCTCATCCCATCTCTGGACCTTAGACTCAGTCTAACCTGAAAGTCACAGTAAAATATCATCTCCTTCAGAAACCCTGACCTTCAGATCTGTTTCCCGGCATCACTGACCAAACCTGAGGTTCTCCTCCTTTCCAACAAATTCACTTGCAGAGTATCAAATGTGAATTTGGGACAAATTTAAAAAATACTCCATTGTTGCGCCTTGTGGGTTGCTGCTATTTTCGGATCAAATAAATACAACATGACCGCGTATCCTCAGAATCTGTCGCTCCACATCCTTCTCTTGATTCATAACATCTGCAGTTGCTCCCTGGTCTCATTACTGCACAATTAAGGAGCAATTAGCTTTTATTGAGGGTGAATTAGCTAAAATGTAGAACAGAGCAAACATACAGGGAGTGTGATGGCATATTAGTTGGCATTAAGCAGTAACTCAAGGAGAGCAGGAAGGAAGAGTGAGACGGACCGGGGGGGGGGGGGGGGTTGGACTGCAGATTTAAAAGAAAAGAGGAACAATCAGAGCCAGGAAGTAAATATCAGGCTGCCTCATTGCAACTCTCATTATACCAGAGAGAGAGCCAACCAGTTTGATTACCTCGTACTGAACTAATATACTATTACATAAAAATAAATGTTAAAAACAAGTAAAAGAAAAACAAGAAAACATGAATTTGACTTGTTTCCATCTACTGGTTTGGAGCAAATATACCAGGACAAGCAATGTGCAAATTAGTGAGATGTTCCCATTGCGCCATAATAAACAGGACGAAGAAGAATACGTTTGCTGCATCGGAACCTGTTTGGTAAATAGGTGTCCATCTTTTCTTTAGGGAATTAACTCTTTTGGATCTTTTCTAAAAGCTAAAAACTTCCTCAAGCGAGCGTAAAAACTTCCTTTTGGAAAATTTATTAAGTTATTTTCGAAAATTGCTGTTTCCATAAACGTTTTCTAACGTGATGCTTCAAAAGACGATAACGGAAACACGGCTAATTGTACTAAGAATAGACTTACTTGCAGTAAGGAGGTTAAAAAGATTTTTCCACTTTGTTTTCCGTTTGTTTGCAATCATTTTTGCAGCCGGATATTGCAGAATTTAAAAAAACTCAGAAGATGAGCAACTGATGCAGTCATTCAGTGCGTTTACATGTTTGCGTTCAACATTCTCTCTGATCAGCCAAGATGGAATTGATTAAAGCCCAATTAATTAATCATATAACATTCGGAAAATATGAGAATTCAGAGACGTCAGCGCCTCCCACATTCCTGTTGCTCTACGTGTTTCGGCTTTTATTCAGAAACAAGTCTGCAAACTGAGTTAGTGGAGATTTCATTGATTTATTTATTTTCAACTTTATTTGATCAGGATGGATTCAAAGTAACATTAACCGACTGATTGAAACGATCATAAACTCACGATAAATTAGTTTAAAGGGTTTCCGATCTGAGGAAACCCAGTAGATTGTCATTGAATTGCAACATTCACTCTTTCTGGATCAGCACATTGAAACAATAACTTCTGTTGTGTTTGACTTTAAAGCAATCACTAAAACTGAGCGTGCATTTAGCGACAGTGGAGAGTAAAAACTCCTCATTAACAGGAAGAAACCTGCAGCAGAACCTGGCTCAGTACAAGCCGCCAACTAGTGATTTGAAGAGACAGACGACACAAATGGATGCAGAGGAAAGAGAAAAAAGCGAAAAATTATAGAAGGTCTCACTCTGATGGTGATGTACTTTCCATGTGAAACCCTAAAGGAAGCAGGTTTTTTTACTTAAAAAAATGATTTTTTTTCTTATCATAACTGCACACCTGTCATCTACTGTTCTGCTTAATCTGAACCTTTATCTCCATCTGCTCCCATCCATCTTTATTTGTACCTTTTTTTTCTGATTTCTGAAGATCTCTGAGTCTGAGCTGTGTTACTTAACCGCGTATTTACGACTTAAATTTAAAGCTGATTTGTTACAGTATACGAAGCTAGCTATATTATTTATGGCTGGGTTTAAATACATCCAGCATGCACACAACTAACCACGCACCACAGAGAGGACCTAACGCTCAGATCAATAATAAATCACACAGCAGTAAGAGGGAGGAGGAGATGCTCAGTGGGGCGTTTATGATCTGGGATGGTAAATGTAAAATATGAACACATGGACCCGTTTGGTTTTGTTTCCTCGTACGTTAGCTGATGAACACATCACAGAGGCCTTTTTTGATTTATCGGAAAGGGGAGTAGAGACGAAGGGCTAATGTGTGAGGAGCTCGGCCTCAGCTTCCATCCAACGACGAGCGACGCCGTCCTCTCACACGCTCCGTGACTCAATTACGAGTGGAGTTCAGCCTATGGCCGTAATTTGGTGGAAGAACTCCCTCGTCAGAGAGACGAGAGCGTTAGGGGAAACGTGGAAAGCGTTTGTGTTTCTGAACTGAGAGGCAGCTGCCTCTCTAACTCTCTAACACCCTTTCAGGACGGCTCTCGCTCTGCAGTGACGTCAGCCTGATTTTCTCTTGATTCTGGGCGGCCCTCTAAAAGCCATTCACCCCAAAAAATAGCTTTTCATTTAAAAAGCTCTCCGGCAACATCGAGCAAGTGGCTACGCTTCCTCTTCTTTCTCCTCTCTCTTCACTCCACTTTCCCTCTTGTTTTATTTTTTCCAACTCCTCTAGAGGTAGCAGGGCTGAAGTTTAACTGCTTCCCATCCAGACGGCTCTTTGAAGTATTTAATCTCATCCTCTCTGAAGCTGGGTCACCTTGAAAGTTTTATTTTGTTGCTTTTCTTTTTTGATCTGCAGCTGTTGTTGGAATAATCCTAAAACCTCCTCTCAGACTTTTTCTTTGCACATTTGAAGGAATGAACCGGAGAATTAGTCACAAATACACCAATAAAAAACATAAAGGTTTCAGGAAATAAATTGAAATTTATGATCAGATTCTCTGTGCATAAAAAAAAAGTTGTTTCAAATCTATCCAAACCAGCTTAGAGCTTTGGTCAAATAATCCATTGAATGTTTTCTTGTTGTTGTTTTTTTGTCAGCTAACAATGATTCTTTTTTCACATTTTAAAAGCTTAAGCCTCACTTTCTTTTGTTTTTGTTTTTATTTTAGTGTTAATGGCTGTCTCCTTTGTTCCAGAATTATTCATTAGTTTCAGACACGCAAGTTTCTTTTCCCTCGGCTTCTTTAAAAAATAACAGTAAAACAGAGCAAAATTAATTGAGACAAAGGGCCTCTGAAAGTTTTTGTCAAGTTTTTATATTTTATTAATTTAGTGCCATCCATCTTCCCACTGAAGCATGATGCTGCCACCGCCATGTTTTACAACAGGGATGTATTTTATATGTAGCCCTAAAAGTTAAACTTTGGTCTCATTTGACCAGAGTATCTTCTTCCACATCTTTGCTATGGCCTAACTTGACCTGTGGCAATCTCTGAACGGTATTTTATTATTTTCATTCTTTTATTAATCCTTATTTAATCTAGTAGAGTTCTGAGGACTTCAAATAAATATATTTAATTTTGTTAAGGCCATCAACGTAAATAAGACGCATTTAATACCTTAGGGTTATTTATAATCAAATGAACAAACATTTATTTATTTTTTATTTCCAATTATGGAATGACTACTGTCAAGTTTTGTTTTCGTTTATTTTCCAAATGATTTAGTTGGTACTGAAATCTAACTAATTTGGAAAACTTTGTGAAAACAAATCTAGTTTATAACCTGTGAGATTTGGACTCTGTATTTGTTTTTTTAATCTGACCTTTCGTGTTCTGTTATTTATGTCCTCTTGTACCTCAAAAACAAAACGAACATTAACGGAGAGGAAACTCTCCAACTTCTATTTTTAAGTGGTCCTAAAAACAGAACTTTGGTAAAAACCAAAGAAAGGATGATAGACTGATGTTATTGTTACTGTGTGATTTGACTACACTGACCGTTTGCTTTATGTCTGGGATGCCGATGCGAAACACCATCATGGCAATGTGGGCGTCTTCAGATGGCCCTGAGTTGGCAGTGCGCTCCTTCAGCCTCCTCTGTTGCTGCTGCTGATTGGCTCCTTGTTGGTGTGTGGGTCCGGGATTGGCCGAATACGGGTTGCCGGTGTGTCCAGGGTTTCCTGGTCTCATCTGTCGCTCCCCGGCGGGTTGTCCGGACAGTTTGCCAGAATGTCTGTGTCCCTCGCCTCTTACAAACCGAGGCATGCCCCCTCGCCTGACCTCCTCCAGCATCCCCTCATCTTCATCATCATCCTCCCCTTCCAGCTCACCGTTCTCCTCCTCCTCCCCATCCACATGGGGCTCATCCTCCTCCATCTCCTCCTCTTCCTCCTCTTCCTCCTCCTCCTCCTCGTCCTCTGCCCCAGGATAGAGATGTCTGCTGTTTCCCAGCATCCTCTGTTGCTCCTCGTCGCTGGATAGGGGGCTGAATGGCATTGTCATGGTGACAACGAAGGCGCTTCCAGTAGTAACGCCATCATTCCCAGAGAGACACTGAGAGGGGGAAAAAAGAAAGTAAAGTTTATTTGAGGGACATGTTTTCAGATGGATCATTTTGAGATGCCTGAATAGAAACTAGAATAAAAAGAAGAGAGAGAAATGATAACATGAGGGTTCAACTGATTATTATTCTAACTAGGACAAGGAATGCTTTTGCATAGATAACAATATTACAAGCTTAGAGCACAAGAACAAATCTGGCAGTCAGTCGGACTTCACCAGAAGACCCTAGAGCGGACTGTCTCATGTCCAACATCCCCAACCAAACATTAATACTCGCTATGTTCATTATCAACAGAACAAACATTGACCAATAACCTAACCTGTCTAACCTAACCTAACCGGTATGTTCAAAAAAATATCTAATGCTTTTAGTGTAAATGTCTGAATTCAAGTGGTTGCAAGAGTCAACACTCCCTTGTAGTCTGCGCTGAGGCATCGTTCTTGAGGCGTTCCTGATATCTTACTAAAAAAGCTGCCAGATTTCTAAATGATAACTTGTGTTACTCAGTCCTTTAAAGTGACTTGAATAAAATATGCATAAACCAGAAACAGAAACATCAATAAATATTATTATGATTTTATGTAGAATTACTCAAGCTAACACATACTTTCAATTAAAAGTATTCAGTACAAGTAGGATTCTAAACAAATGATTATTTATGTAAGGGATGCACAATATACTAGCATTAATATCGCTATTGGCGGATGTTAGTCATTGTTTATCTGTGTTTGTTTGGCTTTGTAAAAGTAGACCTGTTTTCATCCAGTTGTGAAATGAATTTCAAGTAAACCCTCAAATGTTGCATAAAAACTAAATCATCAAAAACACATGAGTCACGTCTACATTTCTTGGTTTGGAGTGAATCAACCAAGCCAGACAAAGTGTAACTTTGAGAAATGTTGACTAAGTTTAATAGTTTAGTCGACTAAAGTTCAAACTAAACAACGATGGGGGATTAATTTAAACATAGGGCCAGGTTGGTTTGGACAGTCAATTAATTAATTAAATAATCATCCAAAAAATTTTTAATGTGAAATTAAATTTGGTTGTGTGAAACATTTAAGTGCGACACACATTTATACAGCCTTACTGGTGATTAATATTTTTGATGAACAGGTAGTGGAACAAGAACCCATTAGAACCCATTTTGCTAATATATTTTTTTATCTTGAAGCGCATTTAATCTTTTTCAGAAAACAAGAAACGTTGAAGTTATCTCAAACTTCGACATTTCATTCAACCTTTCTCTTATTACAATGCTTAAATTGCAAATAAAAAAAACATGGATGGAAACATGTGTAGGGACTGTGCTGCAGCTCAGTGATGAAGGTTTAAGGGATGGAAACATATTAACAAATTTAATATTTATACATATTTTTTTGCAACTATATAACAAATTTCAGATATTAATAACTGCACAGTTTTTTATTTCAGTCCATCTCTTTATTTATTTTTAACTTCATTTAGTCTAACACTTAAATTAAGTCTAATAGACAAAGGAGTCCCAGATTGTACTTTTTACGCTGCACACATCACACTTTATGCGGCGGAAGACTAGCAAAGTAATATGCAGACACCTGTACTGTGAAATATGGTAGAGCAAGCATCATGCTGTGGTGACACTTTTCTTTAGCAAATAAAGGGAAAATGTTTTCTCAATTTAAAGTTCCATGGAGCTAAATAAGAAGCAATCATGAAATAAATCCGGTTAGATGCTGCGACAGACTTAAGACTGTGATGGACACAATTTTTCATTTTTTCCTTCCACAATTACAGTAATTTTTGTACCAAAAATACCATACAATCTCATAATATAATACAATGACGTTTGAGCTTGGAATGCAAGTTATAGACAAGCATCTGTATGGGAAAAACCTGAGACATTTTGTTGCAATTTCTGTTCAATGGAGATAAAATGATTTGAGAAATAGCTGATGATCAGCAACAGATCGCTGACTCACTTCAGCCTTTCTTACGTGTTGAAATAAATGGTTTTGATCTGTTTTTTACAGTGCTTTTGTTGCCCTCTACTAGCTTTCTTGTCACTTTTATGAACACAACGTCATCCTATCATTGTCACACGGACACAAAACTTCACCAGACATGCAGAATACCTTCCTGCACTCTGCAGATACAACCTTGAGACTTTTTTTTTCTAGACAAAAATTTGAAAAAAGAAACTCTTTCTTCTGTAGTACATAAATCCTTAGTCTGACCGTGACAAGATAGGCATCCTAACAAATTCTTATTTCAAAACAGTTCTGATCCGTCCCATAAATTTGTGATAATTGCTCATCAAAAGTCCATTTTCATTTCAAGTCTTCTCATTACTCTTTGTTTCAGTCGTTTCTCACCCCATATCCCCAACCCCCCCAGCTAAATGTTTGAATAACAAACTATCATTTCTCGCCTGGCTTTGTGGCGCCATGTCTCAGTTTCAGATCACTGATGAGACATTTTTACATCTGCATTTAAGATGTAAAGCGACAAAGTGGTTCGTAATTACAGCTACTTGAATAAATTTGTGTAATTACACATAATTAGAGGCTTCCTGGTTTATTTTATTTATTCTTCTTTTTGGGGGGGACAGATATTTCTGACATCTCTTGCTCCTGATTGGTCGGTCCACCAGGAAGGTTCGAGGCCGTTTGTTAATCAGCGGTTCAGTTCTGCGAGGAGCAGCAAATCTTGAAACGGTACTCAGAGCCAAGCAGAGGCCTTCAGGGAGAGATCTCTAATCTCGCTCACGTTGAAGTGGCTTTTTGGGTCTCTGAGGGAGATATAGCAGCAAAGAGTCAGATTTTATTTATTTTTATTTTTATTTTAAGGAAGAGCCACTATATCTAAACACGTATAGAGTAACTCTACTTTCTATTTAGAAGACATGTCAACTTTTTATTGATGTTACTTCAGATTATTTCTGTTCTCTAAAACAGTTAAACATTTCCATTCAAGCATCTGCTTTAAAGCCACACTAAAGAAGTTTCAGTTTTGGTTGATTTTGATGGACAGTGTAGACAAAAGCGTTAGTGTTTTGCCTGAAGGAAGAATGCATTTCCCCTGAGGACCGACGCATAGTGCGTAAAATCCTAATCTCCGAGTTGTCTGCAGTTGGATTGAAGTACATTTCTGTTTTCAGTGGCAGTGTGTAGGATGAATAGCGATAAAGTAATAAATCAAATTTTTGTGAAACAATGTCATAGGATGATGTTGAAAATAAGAAATGGCGGAAGGGACTATGCCATAAAGAAGTCAGCACATTTTTAGTTGTTTTGTGTGACGTTTCTTAGTGCCGTTTAAAGTGATACTGACCCCCTTGGGCCATTACAGAGCTCTCAAAGTTACTTAGTGTTGCGTTAATGTATTTAAATAAATTTGTGCAAGTCTACACAGAGGTGCCGACTCGAGCCACATGACTCAGACTTAAGTCAGATTTTACCCATAGTAGGAACTTTATATTTGACTTTAACAAAATATGCAATGACTTGGGATATAATTTGCAATTGCAACATTCACTTGTTTACAAACAACCAATAGATGTCACTAACAGAATAAAAACAATGCTTAAACAAATTGGCGCTAAACAGTCATTTCTTTTAGTTAAATAAATTACACACAAAAAAAACTAAGTGAAACATAAAGACCAATAAAACAAACAGAAACGGGAAAATTGTCCAACTTTGTTTGAAAGCTGAAGTTCCATACAAAAAAGGTAGCTGTTGCTTTTCTTTATCAGCCAGATTGCAGACTTTGGCTAACGTTCTATTATCAGTAAGAGCTACGTAGACGACGCTATCTTTAACATGTACGCCATCGTTAGCATGCGGCTTTAATCTGGTCTTGTAAACTCATCTGAGAATAACATGCAGCTTGTAAGAGGTTACTTGTGCATGGTGAGCTGGGGGTTGTTTCAGAAAGAAGCTTCTGTACCCAAACTCTGGGATCAAGTCAAGTTCATTTGTATAAGTCATTTCACAGACAGCAAGGGTGGGATTTAAAAGAAAACATGTTTCAGCAAATTTTCATTTTTTTCAGAATTTGTTCCAGATTAGACACTAAAACACACACATAAATACTTGATTGCTAGTTCCCCATGTTTAGTTCTGGTTCTGGTTCTGCGTAGGGGGCGGGAACCAGAAGACCTGAGTGGTCTGGAAAGTTGATGCCATTCCAGGATTTATGAACTTACAGAAGTATTTTAAAGTATGTTGTCTGAGCTACAGGGAGCCAGAGGAAGAACTAGAACTGAGGTGATGAACTTTATTTTCTATAGTTTTAGAACATGATCAACACCATTCTGGATCATCTGGTTCTGTCTGGTTGACTTTTCAGGCAGACCTGTACAGACACTGCTGCAGTAATCAATGCAACTAAAGATAAAGTTTCTCTAGATCTTGTCCTTTAATCCTAGAAATGTTCTTCAGAAGATAGAATGGTGACTTAGTCTGGGTTTCTCTCCCTCTCTTCCTTTGTCATAATGCTGAAGCAGATGCAGTTCCCTCAGCATATAAGAGCCTCTTTACTTTGTAATGTTAGCAGGTTTTAGATTAATCATTTTAATTTAACATATAATTAAAACTTTGTTAAAAACAAGCCTCGAAAGGACTTGAAAATTCAAATTTTTTAACTTGACTCTGGATACAAAGATAGCTCATGCGACAAGACATGCGTTATTGTCCGAAAAGAAGCCAGTTTTACTTCACCACGGACTCAAGCTCCGGATCCAAAGCCGACATGTTCAAGCTCAACTAGGCAAGACAAACATTTGCTCGAGGATTATTTTATGGCCAGGCAAGAGACTGGGCTGCTTTGTTAGTGAGAACATGCATTATTAAGCATGGCGGTGATATCATGGTTGTCTGTTTCACTATAATAAAGGAGGACGACTACTTCATCACTTAAAATTAGCTACGTTTCCATTTATCTGTCAAGCTAAGTAATAGTAAATAATAATTTCAGGTGTTCACATTAAGCATGGCTATGATAAAACAGGAAGTAGTAAAGTATTTTTTTTGTTTATTTAGATATTTAGTTTATTTATTAAGAGATTAACTGAAGCTTTGAGTAAATTATGGACTTAAAATTCACAAAATAGAAATTACTTAAGGGCAGGAATTAAGTAAGGATCAATATAAATGAGTGTTAGGTTTGCTCTGTGTTTATAAGAGGCGGCCATTACATTGCAAGTCATCTGGAAAGGTTAAAGAGCCTCTCTTTTTATGTGAAGCAAAGTTAATGAGCCCTCTGGTATCAAGCTGTTTCTGAGGACTACTAGAGGAATACAAAAAAACTCACAAAAAAGAAAAGAAAAAAAATGAAAGCAGGCCTGTAAAACATCGAAGAGATAACAGAGGTGGAGGACCGAAATGAGAGAATAAATGAATGAAGGAGGCGACAACTGACAGAGTAAACTGGAGAGGGAGAGAGCCTGCAGGTAACTGCAGACCCATCAGAAATAAGACCGACCCGAGAAACGGTGCATACAGAAGAGATGATTATGATGTGAAGAAGCCACTGCTTTGCAAAGCGCTGAGTAATCAGAGATAGGCACAGGCTTTGGAGGAAGGAGCAGGGATTCAGAAGATGAGCAGAAAGAGGAAGCAAGGCAGAAACTTTGTGAGTCGAGTCAGTCCTGAACCTGAAGGAGAAACAAACGACTGGGGATTAAAGCAACAAACTGAATTATTAACAACAGTGTGAGGGTCACGTTCTGGATTTTGATTACAGGAAATCAAAACAAAGCTTTTAACGTTTAAAGCAATGGCATTGGAAAGAAGAAAGGACTGGTATTGGGATAAATAACTCAATTCAGTTTCACATATCTTTTTACAAGCTTTCCATCTTCTAAAATTACGCAAATCAATCTAGTTGACCCAAAATACACTGTATATATAACACTGCCACTATTTATCAACCAAAACTAAAATTAGAAAAACTATGTGTTGAAAAACTATTCAGCTTCTTGTATTTGTTGCTGTTGGCATCCATAGCTCTCAGTTTTCATCTGTAACTTTTCCATCAGTTTGCAGACATTACAGCCTTTCAACCAGGTCGAGCTAAACTTTGACTGGGCCACTGTAACACATTGCTTTCTTTTCTTCTTTCTGTAATTCTGTTGTAGATTCAAATCATCACCAATTAACCAAAGCATTTTATAACCGGTATGAAGTATTTCTGATGTAATGTTGGGGTAGCGATCAAGTTGTCACTTTATTGTCAAGGCTTTACTTTTAGCAACCCTATCCAAAGCAACGTATCTTTATTATAGTCCTCTCAAGAACTTTAATATGCTAACATGGACTTTTGCTTTAATTTCTCCTACAATTGAACATTTTAGCGAATTTCCTGAAAACATCCACTGCTGGAAAGTTTCACTGAAAGGTTTTTCACTTGAAATGGTTTTACAAACAGTCACCAGACTGATAGGTGGCAGCAATTGTCTCTTTAGGGTTATTGTTAATGTCTTTATATATCGGCGCAACTATATATGTCAGAGCAGCAAAACATCCGGAAGTTGTGCTTCTGCAGTAGAGTTGGGCGATATCAATTTAAAATTTTTATCACAATACCATGTGGTTCTAATAAAATAACAAAAAAAAGTATTGACAAAAAACAAACAAACAATCAAACAAACAAACACAAATACTACTGTGGAAAAAAACATCTTAATTGTTCAGAACATATTCAGAAGTGTGATTTCTGTCACCAAGCTGGATACAGTAACTGAACTTAATCATATCTTTTTATTTTTTATCTAATTTTAGGGTCAGCAGCTTCTACAATTTAAAGAAACTA
Source organism: Orestias chungarensis (assembly GCA_032876305.1). NCBI lineage: Eukaryota > Metazoa > Chordata > Actinopteri > Cyprinodontiformes > Cyprinodontidae > Orestias > Orestias chungarensis. Next base: position 118,260 of record JAVLVB010000226.1, on the reverse strand, counting down.
GCTAAACAAATCTCCTTTAGAGCCACAGATATTACACAAACTTTGAGATAAAATAACACCTTCTCAATATCTTTTCAACAAAATCTAAGGTCAGAATCTCATTTTTTATTATATTTTAGTTTTTTCAGTGTAAATGGTAGGGATCTTGTCAGAAAGCCGGAATGACATAAGGAAACCAAGGGAACTACGTTTCGAGAACAAAAACTCTTTAACAACTTTAAAACACTAGCTTGAAGATAAACGATTAACTACTTGAGGAAGTTTTTACAGTCGATAACCAAAAGTCCTACACAGATTTGAACTTAAACAAACTGAACAGCCAAATAAAAACTTGAAGTAGAATTATTCCACAAAGATAATTTCGAAAAGACTAAAAAATTTTAAAATATATGTTTTTAAAGCAATAAACCCAAAAAATCAAGTTTGTTATTACCTGATCAGTTAAAATCTGTCAACCACTGCTCTGCATAAATCTCATAAAAGTATTGGAGGCGTACAGAGTATTTAAACAGAGTTTTTTCCTTTTGTGTTAGTTGTGTGTTAACCATTCACAGGTACTATGTAAATATGTTTGAGTTTGACAGAGCAAGAGATCAGTGGTCCTGCACTCCCGCTGCTAATGGCTAAAAATAAAAAAAGCTAAAAAAGAAGTAGCGGCATCTTGCAAAGGAAAGGGAACGGACTAAGTGCCATAGATGGAAAGGATTCAACGCCACATGCATTGGAAATAAAAGAATGAGAAATATAAAAGAGGGGAGGGAAAGAAACGTGATACAAGTTTGTAAGGTTGAACCATCCATCCTGTGCAGCTGTTTTCATGCCGTCAAAATAAGTCCATCACAGAGCCATGCAATGGCAAACTTTTCTGTTTTTAGATTGTGGGAGGAAGCTGGAGTACCCAGAGAGAACTCGTGCATGCACTGGGAGAACATGTAAACTCCATTAGGACTCGGATTTGAACCAAGAGCAATCTCACCAAGCGTGCTAAGAAATATTTTACCTTGCAGCCTCAAGTAAAATTTATCAAAAATGTGATTCTTTTATTAAAATTACAAAAACTTCAGGTTTTCACATGAAATCTACTCACATCCCCCTGATTAGATCCAAGCGCCAGAAAAATATAATAAGGTGATGGTGTGACAGACTTTTTGCCATGCCGTTTTTTTAATTCATGTTTTTATGGCAGATATTTATCAGATCACATTGAAAGTTTAAGAGAAAAAGGAGATAGAATATCAAGAAAGTAAACTTTGGAGAAATTCTCCCATCTTCCACTAAACTGAAATGGGTCAGAAAATTAAAAAGTGATTATCCGTTTTCGAGAGGAAAGTGGTGAGTCACGCATGGAGGACCTCCATAATAAATTATCTGCACGTGAGAGCTTTTGTGCGGCTGTTGGAGTGATGATGAAGAGGGTGATAAAGCGATTAGACGCCGCCTAACACCAACAACTGATAATCCTCTACACCGACTAGGGGGAATAAAAGCAGCACCGATCTCTGCGGAGAACAGATTCAGCTGAAGGTCACATCATTAACCTGTTCACATCTCCTTCTGACTTTAGACTGCATTAACCCGGCTAACCTTCACCTCACTGAAAAACCAGAGAGATTAGCTTCACACGGCGACTAAGACCATCACGGGCCAGCAGGAGTAAAGTACATTTCAGATTAAAAGTAGGCACTGCTCAAAAAAAAAAGATTGAAGTGATGGAAATGGATTTTGCTTTTCATGGATCAGGCTTTTTACAAAATGACCGGTGAAAGTGTGGGGCACTGATTACCTGCTTGTCATGACAGAGAACAGAGATGGTCTATGAAACATGTTTTAACTTTCTGCAGGGTGAGCAGCTTATAACCTCCAAAGTTAATGTGGCCTTCAGGTTTGCTCAACAACGTGGGTTTCTATGGATTGCGAAATCTGTTCTTCATCTGGTTTGGTCAGGCTGCCTTCAAAGTTCGGAGCTTTGTTAAAGCAACACTAGGCAACTTTAAGGTTGGTGGCAGGAACCCAGGCATATAAAGCAACTAAAAATAGGATTACTGTTTATGGCATACGTCACTTCCTCCGTTTCTTATTTTACAACATCATCAAATGACATTGTTTTGCCACAATTAGATTCATGACCGCTATTCATCCTTCACACAGTCACTGGAAACTGAAATGTACTTCAATCCGTTTCTTATTTTACAACATCATCAAATGACATTGTTTTGCCACAATTAGATTCATGACCGTTATTCATCCTTCACACAGTCACTGGAAACAGAAATGTACTTCAATCCGTTTCTTATTTTACAACATCATCAAATGACATTGTTTTGCCACAATAAGATTCATGACCGCTATTCATCCTTCACACAGCCACTGGAAACAGAAACTTCAATCCAACTGCAGGCACCTGGGAGATCAGGATACTAAACTATGCGCTGGTAAACACGGGACATGCAGTCTTCCTTCAGGCAAAACACTACCGCTTCAGTCCTTTGGCTGCCTTAATCCAGCAAAACTGAAACTTATTTGGTGTTGCTTTAAGAGCTGAAGCCAGTTTCATCCAGTTTGGGAAACCAAGCATGCGTCATCCATAGATGCCGTTACACACCACAGTAGGAGAGCCTAGCAGCAAGGTGGTTCAGCAGTTTCATCCAACGCGTAGATAAAGACAGATGAGGCTGAAGGTTAAGTTAGCTTCTCATTGTAGCTTTTGATTCAGGAAATGCAAAAGTTTAAGTTCTGAAGCTTTTAAGCTTCTTATGTTAGAAAAGATGAGATGAAATTGCCCTCAAACGTGTTTTCATGATTAAAAGCCAGTTTCCTTGTGTTCCTTAACAAATATTAAGGCTCAGTCTTTGGCTAAATTAACAATCCCATTTTGAACTGATCAACAGTACTGAGTTTACCCTTACTGCAATACAATAAAACTTACTGGTTGGGTTCCCCAACAGACCGCAGCAACTATGCTCAGAAAAACAGCTACTCTGCGCAGCCTGAGATGAACCTCAATTAAGAAACCTTTTCTCTTTTTTAAATAAAAACAGGCATCACAGATTCACAAACACGTTGATTGACAAGTGTAATCAAAAAGGGTGTAAAGTTTGGTACTGAAAAGATTAAAGCATAGTGATGTTCTTCAGGATGTCTAATCAGCCCCGTATGTAGTCGCATTAGAAGGAGCAATTCATGGGAAGGTATTCAGTTTCAATTTGTCCCCTTCCAGTTCCAATATATGGCGAACCACAGCACAAACAGCGAAACCGGCTGCAAACACATAAATGATGCAAACCCCAAGACATGCAAGCACAAAATAAGCAACATAAAAATACTGCAAATGAAAAATGAGAATTTTATTTACCAGCCCTGTTTTTGTATTTCTATTAAGTAAAGTCGTCTGCAGCTTTACGGGATTCTCTTAAGAGGAACAAAACACTAGATAATGAGAGGTAATAATCTTTTCCTCTTTTTAAATAATTAAAGTAAAATAAAAAATATTGCTTGATGTCACACTTTTTTATGTGAAACAGTAAAACGACAAAAAAAAAGGAAAACAAATAAATACCACCTAAAAAATTAGCCTAAATTATATAAAGCTGCCTTTTTTCATTCCTTTGGCGTAAATCCAAATACTTGGTCTCTTTTTGAAGATATTTAGAGCCTCTCTTTTGACATGGGTGAAAAAATATATATTACGTGGCGACGAATTAATAACAATGGGGGAACGAGATCCTACTCTGTGGGCACGACTTAACACAGCGGTAAAGAATTTAGGTTTTTCTATAGTTGTGCTGCTATAGGCTATGACTGCTGGAGCACAATCTGACCACTTCTCTCTCTGCTACTTTCTTCCTTTGTCCAATCTGCTTAGTTACGGTTATTTCAACCTTGTTAACCTTTTGTATTCTCTTAGTGTTCTTCTCTCCATGGTAACCACATCTGGTCAGGCGTTCTGTTAGCTGAGACAGCTTCTTGGATGAGAACATGGGCTGAAATGCTTCCAACTGCTGCTATAAATTCTTTTTTTTCAGTGTCCTGTGCATCTATTTTAGTTTTCTGTCTTTTCAAACCCCCAGTCGGTCATGGCAGATGGCTGCTTGTACTGATCCAGGTTCTGCTGGAGGTTTCTTCCTGTTAAAGGGGAGTTTTTCCTCTCCACTGTCGCTACATGCATGCTCAGTATGAGGGATTGCTGTAAAATCAACTTCAACACAAGCCATTGTTTTGGTCTGCTGATTCCAGAGGAGTGAATGCTGCAAGTCAATGACTCGATGCTGGGGTTCCTTAGATTGGAAACTTTTCCAAATTGATTTGTTTATGATGTATCTTTGATTTTATTTTATTTTCTTCTAAAGTACCTTGAGACGACATCTGTTGTAAATTGGCGCTATATAAATAAACTGAGCCTTGATTCTTGCTTCTTAAAGTTAGTAGAGCTCCGTGGAGTTTACGGTGTCTCCCTCCTGTGCGGGGCAATGCAGATTGGCCACGCTCGCTTTTATACAAATTTAACCCATGACCTGGGAGCTATTGAAGAAATATGCCAAATATATATAGATGTATATAAATATACATATTTATATTAAATACTAATAAAAAAATAGAAAATGGGTCAAAATTGGATAAAAAGAAGTGTGCCTTGTCTGTGGCATCCTGTAAAATAATTCCACAGTATTATTTTGTCATTGTGTGCCATAACAAGAAAAAATATGATTTCTTGTTTCTCAAGTGTGTTCGGAACTTTATTGACGGTCCCTAAATCAACAACAGTGTTCCGAGGAGGTAGAGAAACCGAAGAGCCAAAGTCGAGATCAGTCCACCCGCATCGGCCCGCACAGGAGGGAGACAACGCTGCTCTACGATGCTCTACTAACTTTCCTGTTACGTAAGACAAGTTGTGGCCAAGGAATAGAATCTCGTTTCCAAGCGTTATTAATTCGTGGTTACGCATTAAACAAGTTGTGGGATCTTGTGGCCACGTGGCCAAGTTGTTTCAATGCGTTATTAATTCATGGCCACGTAATGTTTTTTTTTGCCCGATGTCACCAGAGGGGCTTCGTAGATATTAATCTAAAAGTATTTTTGTTTTGTTTTTCAAGCATATTTAATCTATAGTTAGTATGTAGCTATTAGGTTTGTAACCTAAAAAATAGGAAAATACATATTTCTTATTTTCTTCTTATTTCAACATATGGACTTGGTGAAGGTGGCGACTGGAAAGCATCATAAACTGTGAATTTAAATCTTCTCTACTTGTTTTTTAAATCTCATTTAAAAATAGCTGAAAATTTTATTTTCTGGAGATGTTTCTGTATGTTGATGACTAGGTGTTCACATTTTTCCGTTAAGAATCTCCATATGGATCAACGTGGTGACACACAATCCTAAAAAGGCTCAGACTCCTCTGTGAATAAACATGTGCTCATCAATGAGGGCTTGAATAAAGGTTATTACTCACAGGAATCCTCTGCTATAAACAAATTCCCTGATAATTCCCTGATAATAAAAGGTTAAACCCCATTTAATCTGTAAAGAATCAAGAGTTAAAGATACAATGTTGGATATGTAAATTGGTACATTTGTGCAAAATGAAACTAAGAAAAAGTTTTTGCCCAGCAAAGAAACCGGACCAGAATAAATCAACCAGAATCTTGACCCGGTTCCTCTGATCTTCAGTCAGTGTGCATTCTCTGTGAGACCATCATCAGACTTGAAATGAAAAAAAAAAAAAAAAAGCAACCAGAATGGCGACATTCAACCCGCCTCCCTCGCTTGTCTTTTT
>JAVLVB010000226.1:100185-112387 GCA_032876305.1 Orestias chungarensis | reverse complement strand
TTTCACTGGGAAACTTCCAAAGAACACATCGCCCCAGTTTTGTGCAGCTAAACTGGAACGACCGATTTCTCTTCACTCCTTGTTCGACATCAGCTCACAAATGCACTCAAATCGTCCCTCAGCTCTGAACGCTAATGCAAACAAAGACTCTGAGGCACCACAGCTGTCCCACTCAGGAAAGTGTCAATATAACAAACTGAAAACTGCTAAATATCTGGAGAAAATCTGACCTCTTGGTCTGCAGCCTTGAGGGAATCACCTGACGACCAGAGGGAGCCGAGAAAAAGGAGAATGAAACCGCCTGATCTATCCATGTTCTTACGTAACTGGGCTCTGTGCTATTAAACTAAATTAAAATGAGGAAACAGTCACACCAATATGGTTTTACAAGAAAAACGGTTCGACTAATTCAGTGCCTCACAACACAACGCTTTTAACAGCCTTTCTGGAAGCTCCACTTTTCATAATTGCAAAAAGATTTATCCTTTTATACTTTGGAAAATAAAGTTAGACTCCGAAAGAATAATATCCTCCTAATGTCACCTAAAACAAGCATAGAAACCACAAGTTGATATACAGTAAATTTAGACTTTTTTCAATCTGGCCAAAATTCTCTTGTTTTAAATCGGTTAGAATAACAAACATCACATTTTTGTAACATCCTCCAAATTCATAATTCTACATGCATCATGTCAGTATCAGAGCACAATTGTCTTCTAAATCGTATGACTAAGGTTTAAAAGTTTGCACAGCTCACACAAAATGATAGTGTAAAGATCTGGACTTTGTGATTACAAAGCGGAATCTGGTATTTTTATGTTTATTTGGAATAACGGCTTCCTCTTTGCTGAGTGGCCTTTCAGCCCATGCCTCTACATGAAAACCTCGCCCTGTGGATAATGACTTTGTTTTACTATTATTCAACTGGTGTCTTCACAAGGTATTTAGCTGTTCTCTGGGGTTGATTTTCACATTTTAAAGCAAAACCAGTCTCTTTTCTGAGTGATAAGATTGTTGGACGTTCCTATCATGTCTTTATTTAGGTATAAATTGAAAAGATTAACTTAAGGAACCTCAAAAATTTTTCTAGGGATGAACCAGATTCGTTTAGCTCTGCAGTTATCTTCGTGATCTTTGCTGAATAATTTTGACACCCAATGTGTGTCTACCCAGAAGGCAAGCTATATTTATTTTTTTGCACATTTCATGCACAAAACAATTAATACTGCTTTACATAAGGAAGAACACATTAAAAAGTAAAATTAAAATCAAACATGACTGTTTAACAGCATATTTTAAATTAGTAACTTTACTGTTTGGATTGTTTACGGTGTCAATATTTAAAAGAGACTCTATCCTTTCGTAAACCTAGTTATTCCAGAAACGTTACTTTGAGGTTAATTGGTGCCTTAAAATGCATCCACATCTTTTCGCCAATTAACTTAAATATGTAATTTAATCTATCAGATGTTTACAAAGCAACTAAATCATCCTCTGGGCTATCTCATGTTGTTGGAGATTTAACTAAAAATTCCACTTTGAAAAATAACAAATATTCTTTTTTTTACTTCTTATTCTATCAATAGAAATAATTTTGGCAATTCTAAGTGATCTAAAACAGCAACAGTTTGGTACGATTTTAATTTAAACTTGTGGAAAAAGATGCTTATGTGTCTTCATTGTAGGTTAAGTCCTTTTTAACTGTAGCTGCTGGTAAACTTTAAGAAACATATGGATAGAAAAATGCATTCAGAAGTCATAATAGGTACGTAAAATCTGTATAAAACCATCTTTTTGCTGTTTTGAATGGACTATGAACCGAAACTTGATTTTCAGCTGGACAATGATACCAAACACGGCAACACTTAACAGAATAGCAGAAAAAAAGAAAGTTAAAATGTGTTGCAGTGGAGCAACAACCTCCTATATCTTATCAAAGCTCATTCCATTAAAAAATAATTATTGAACCTTTTCATTATTTTCCACCCCCGTAATCATAAATAGCAATATAGATTATTAAACAAATACTTATTGTTGATGGTGATTTTTTTAATCAAATTTACTAGAGGCTAAAAGTAAGAATCATGAAAATGTGGATGCTAAAAGCAAAACATGTAAATCATATAAGCTTGGAATAATTATTCGAGATATCTCTGATGCTGCAGTGGCGTCTTTCCCAAAAAAATCATTTTGGGCCTCAGTGCATTCTTGACTCAACCATTTGCCTTTAATGAACACAGGCTAACCATTTGCTGGAGCTCGTCTTGTTTCTCTGTTAGAACAGATGAGGGGAAAAAAATCAATCTTCTGGGGAGCAGCAGAACAAAGAACCCGTTCAAATAGTCTGCTAATTAATTAGCTTTATTCATCATCGCCACCGAATCTCTGCGGCCCAACAGGGAGACAGCTCTGTGTCGCTGTTTGCAGAGATCCGAGAAACATCCTGTTTACTGAAGTGGCGGAGCCCGCCTCGATCAAGGCCAAGCCAGGCCAAACACTTGGTAGCACGTGAAGAGGCTTTATGAATAAATAAACCACAATGTGAGTTGCTTCAGGGGAGGAGACTGGCTGAACATATGGCTGTGAAATATTAAAAGTGGATGCTGCTCCAATGCTCGGGGCAACAAATGAGAGGCTGAGCATGTTACATACCTCCAGGTTTCTGCCTTTTGTTTCCTAAAAGCTCCACTGAAAGGAAACTTTACATGAATGTGATAAAGCCTCGTCAGAACTTGGGAGGTTCTGGTATGACCATCGGGCGGACGATTAAAGCTGAAGCTCTGGAGACAGGTTAGAGAGGGAGTGAAACACGACGTTAAAGGCAAAGGAAGAGATCCAAACTTGCTTTATAGGGATCAAAAATTAGGCCAGAAGTCAAACCAAGCTGTCACCATGTGAGTAAGTCCCGTCCTAACAAGCGAAGGAGGTTCGACCCCAATTGTTGTCAAGCTTCGTCTCATTTAGAGGCTTTCCTCAAAGGGTTTTAAGCTTAAAGTCTGTTTAAGGAGAGGCAAACAGCTTGTTCTGCTTCTTTGAGAACTTAGCCTCCGTCTAACTGCGACCCATCCTCCTCTTCGTTCTTCATCAACTGTCCTGCTGACATGTTCCTCAACTCTCAAACAAAATCTTATCCTTCGCTCTTCTTACCCATCAACCTCTCCGTCAGTCCCGATGCCTCCAAACCAAACATCAGACAAAATTGTAGGTCTTCCTTTAAAGTGAGGATGATACTGAGGTACTAAACAGAATAATAAAAAAATGATCCGATGTGAAAATGTTGCCTTATATCGATATCCAGTATTAAAGCAACACTAAAGAAGTTTCAGTTTTAGTCGATTTGGCGCCACTGTGGACAAAAGTGGTAGTGTTTTGCCCGTAGAAGACTGCATTTCCCATGATGACCAGCGCATAGTCATAAAATCCGGATCTCCCAGTCGCATGCAGTTGGATTGAACAACATTTCTGTTTCCAGTGGCTGTGTGAAGATAAAGGTAACAAATCTAATTGTGGTGAAACAATGTCATAAATAAGAAATGGGGAGAGTGACAAATGCCGTAAAGCAGTCGGCACATTTGTAGTGGTTTTCTGTTGCAGGGTTCCTGCCACCATCCTCAAAGTTTCTTAGTGCCAGTTAAACCGATAGGGACCCCCTCGGGCCATGACAGAGGTGTCATTCAATGAGCAAGTCAATGTATAATCACAAAAGTTCTGAAAATATTTTTTCAAGGTTGAAAAGTTATTAAATGTTGCTTTAATATTGCTGTTATGGTTGATAACAAAAATTTGACGATATCTAAACCTACCTACACTTTCAACATTCCGGAAATAAACATCACTTAATATATTAGCCAAATTTTACTTGTTTACGTATTGAATCAATATGTTTTAAAATGACTGATATCGGCCGACATCAATATAATGAGAAATCCTATTGATTCGTTTTTGAAACACATGGTAAAGATCAAAAAGAATTAATTAAAAATAGCAAATGGAAAAAAAAAATCGATACGAATTGAAAATGATGAAATCTGTATTATATGTATGAACAGTGAGTTCATACTGCCTGAAGCCTGAAGCTTTTAAAAATATGAATAATGTTCCCTGGTGAAAAAAGAAGAAAGTATGAAAAATACTTTTTAAAAGATGTTAAAAACATCACATTAAATTTAACTTTTACTTTTAAAGTAATCCAAACATGAGAAATAATAATATTACCATTTTTTTAAATTAGTCTATAAAGAAAAAAATTAGTATTTTTAAATTTTTATGGAACCATTCTTTAAAAATAAAATGTATTTCAAATTTTATAATATGCATTTAAGCTTATTTAATTAAAGTTTGTTGGTTGATAAAATTAACTAAAATACTCATCCGAGATTCTTATTAGAATGCCAAAAATAAGCTTTTTAATAATGCATTTTTTAAAAATCTGATGTTTAAACAGTTTTTTTTCTCACTACCTATAGACTACACGACCAGAGAACGGCGTACCAGCGAGAAATGAGGAGTCACACGACTTCACGGCAGAGAATGAGAAGTAAAACTCTAACACAGTGAGATAAATCTGTCACATGTCTACAATGTAGGCCAATCAATAGGACTTCAAACTGCTCCCACGAGCTGCACGGCCTTTAACTCTATCAATGCATTCGCCTCTCCATCAACCCTGCTCCATTAGAGTCTAACCAACAGCAGCAGTCCGCTCATATGAAGGCTTCAGACATCACTGCTGGACATCGGATTGTGACCTCAGTCTAGTTCATTATTTCCAGAATGCGGGTTAAAGCGTCACCCTGACCGCCTCCATTCCTGCTCGGCTCTGTCTGAAGTCCTGGCCGAGTTGGGAGAAAGCAGCAAGCATGGACTCCCATTCATTCTGCTGTTGCTATAAATACTGCCAGCTGTATTTCCATTATTAATGCAGCACGCGCTTCGGACATTTTTCTCTAGCGCTGAACATCGCAGACTCATCACCGCCTCCCATCCTCTTTAAAACACTCGCTGCTGCCTACTGCTGGTTCACGCCGACATCATCCGGGACGGTGCACTTGCTTGTCAAGTTTTCAATCAAGCAACTTAAAAAAGTCACTGTTGCAATCAGTGAATAAAACCATAATGAAAACATCTGACTTTTAAAACTGTGACTGCTTAGAGAAGACTAAAGCATAAAAATGAGGGGTGGATACGTTTCTGTTATGAAAGCTGAACTAAAAAAGCATGAAGATGAATGAGACAATAGATAAACACAGTTACTAAAACGGTTGTAACTAGGGATGCATCGGCCGTTAACTGCCATCGGCAAAAAATGATAACATTCACCGATGGCATTTAACGGCCAATGTTTATGTTGTTAAAAATGTTGCATGAATACTGTGCTCCGACGGAACGGAAAGCTTGTTTGTTTTTTTATAAATTTTGAGTTTGTACTCATTAAATAATAGTATAATGAAGAACTGAAAGACTGTTTCTGTGACATCAAAGACAGTATAATTAACAAAAACCAAATAAATAAGCCATCAGCCAAGTTGTTATTTTAAACATTGGCATCGACATTGGCCTAGAAATTCAAAATCGGTGCATCCCGAGTTGAAACGCATTTTAGACTTCAATGTCAAAACCTAAAACATAAAAGCAAATATTTTATTATTTATGCAATTTATAGTTATCATAATATTATAATTACTTAAAAGAATTTAAATTGTGAAATTAAATTACAATAGTAAAACATTTGTAAATTTATAATATATGTGTTTTATGTATGTATTATAATATATAATGTAATTTAGTCTAATGTTAAAATGAACGTAAATATTTTTATTAAAGTGGTTTATATACTTTCTTTGAAAAAAAAAAAAAACAGAAATCTGCAGGGTTTACTGTATTCTAATCCTCTGATGGCCATTACTTTCATCACACCTTCTATATTTAAGCTTTAGCAGCAAGATGACCAACTATCTCAGTTAGTTAAATTGTGCATTTAGGACTCCTTGGTAATCAATTAGGATCAATTAAAGTTAACTTGTAAACTGTTTAAGTTCATTTTTAGATTTTCTATATGACATTTTATCTTGCTATGTTGTTTTAGGATCTTTTAATTATGACTACTGTCAACATCCATCCTCGGATGGATGGATGGATGGATGGATGGATGGATGGATGGATGGATGGATGGATGGATGGATGGATGGATGGATGGATGGATGGAGAACTAAAGAACTTCCAGAAATATGCAGGGTTTCTTAATTCAGTGTCCATTTAGTGTCTCAAGACACTTGAGAGCAGCATTTGACCGTCAATCGGCTGAAAGTTACGTTCATAAGCAAACAGGTGAATCGATCCTCTCCTCGCGGCCATACTGGGCTAGAACATGCTAATCCTAAAAATAGCAACCCCACTTTAATGAAAATGATGATGATGCAGTAGCAGAAAAACACCCCCCTCTGTGGCACATTTATGCCTAAAAAACTAAGGCAGGACTCAAGATGTGTGCAGGAGTCCTCCATACTCCGTCTTTGCACTTCACTCCCTACAATTATGATTAGTGGACAGCCTTAACGGGATAAATGGGATTCAGTCCCGAGAGCAACTACAGCAGATCAAGAGACAGCGGCTGTTTTTAACAGAGTATGTTGAAGAACCGGAAGACACAGAATCCCATTCAGCGTAGTCTTTTAGCTGATTAGATGAAATTAAGCCACTGAAACTCTTTTAAAGCTTGCAGTGACTCCTCATTCGTACACAGATTTAATACAAAACACAATTTAGGTTTAGCCATAAAACCACTGAGCAGATAAAATATAACTTTAGATTGATACAAACAATGGAAACAGTCTAAGCCTTTCAACAAAAGTAGTGGGAAGAATTTTGTCTTGGCCAATCGACCAACAGAGGGAGGAGTTGTGATTTTCTGCACTGTTTTAGAGTTGTAGCCTGAGTATGATTTTAGTTTTTGCAATTTCAACAGAGGAAGTGAACGAACCAGGTCAGTTGCATTCAGTTCAGCAAATAAATGTTTGTGACATTTTGATGCTGGCAAAGATGACTGCAGCTCTCAGGAACAGTCATCTTGTTAGTTTAAGCACTTCTCTAGTTGCAGTGGGAGCTGGTCTTTACAGCACAGGCTTCATAGAGCAGGCGGTTTTGCATACATTAGCAATCGGGTAAAATTGGATCTAATCGGGTGAAACTTCAGCGATGCGAATCATAGCATAGAACAAGGAGCTGGTTTTTTGCAGACTACCATAAAAGCCAACATCTACAGGCCTCATTCCCTTCGCTCTTTGTGTTTACAGCCAATCAGCACCAAGGAGAGTAAAAGGTGCTCCTTGATTGGCTGCTTTAAAAGTGTCAGCCAATAGCATGTCAATTAACATTGTGCTAAAGCTATGATTTCCTTTTGAATATTTTTGATATTTTCTGCCAAAAATGTTATTTTCCACAAATTATTTAAAGTTACATTATGGGAATAGTGAGCTGCTATGTATTGATCCACAACAATACATTTTTTTAAAGGAATCTCATGTCCACTGTTAAGTATGGAGAAAGATCTGTGTTGCTGTGGGCCTGTTTATTTTTACAAGTTTTTCCATCATAACTTGTGAATTTTTACAGGGAAACTAAAAATTGCTCATCTTGAGATACACTAGTCTTAGATATTTAGTGAAATCAATACAGAAATTGTAAAAAATGAAGAAAAACAACCTTCATTTCTGGGGAATCTCTGTCCCTAGACCTAAATCCAATAGAAAACCAGTGAGATCCAGTAAAGTACAGTAGATACATAGAGGGAGTCCAAAGAAACTTTACACAAGTAGTTCTTGCAGCGCTGGCAATAATTGTGACTGTTAAAATTATTCCTCTTAGCTGTTTTCTCTTTTTCACGTTCTACCCATTCTGACACTAACTCATACACTCTCTTATCTCAGTCAACCAAGTTTAAACCAATCATTTCGAAGTGCCAACTGGACAAATGGCATTGCGGAGAGTTGGTATCCTCAACAAACTGACTTGTGATTTCCTTCTTCACAGACACCCAAAAGTTTTGTCCCCAAAAGTCCCAGAACTATCGCATTTCAAGGCCGACAGTGATCAATTTCAACTACCGGAAGTTATGGTGTCACCTTTTTCTGCAAAACACCCCAACCCCAACATTAACGCCAGACAGAACGATCGCTCTGGTGTGATGAAGTGACAGGAATGAAAAAGGACAGGGGATGAAGCTGAAGTAGGACAACGCGCAGGGGAGGTATGTCTGTCCCAGATCAGTGGCTTACTACCAGCAAGAGACAGAGAAGGAGTGAGAGAGAAACTGAAAGGAGTGATAGATCGAGCTGCCTAAATCTGGATGTATGAACTACATCACCCTAAAGCTGTGCTGAAGGCGGAAAGCCAAACTAAACTCCCATGCAGTTGAGCAAACACACCAAGAGGGAGGCTGGAAATAATAAACCTCAGAGAAAGTCGAAATCTGGCAACGTTTCAACGCTGAGGCAACAGAGCAGATGGACAATCAATCTAACAGAAACAGTGTTCTTCCTCGTAGCAAACCTGCCTTTCTATTAATTTAATAATTTAATTAAACAAGCTTATCTCTAAATGCTTCTGCGTGGTTATAAACCAGCATCGGTTCCGCAGAGATCTCCATCGAGGGATCTGCATGATTGGAAATGGCGATTTGCTGCTGAGTCCTCTTACAGTCTCAAACTTTGCTGACCCAGATGATAGTAATGGTACGTCCCCGTCAACATGATTCAAACTGCCGGCACAGAGCGTAGGTTGTTAGTTGGACCTCGACTCTGTCTTTGAGCCAAACAAATGCTCAAAGCAAAGATGACATGGCAGTCAACTTCGAGCTGAACAAGATCATCTCAACTTCTGCCGACTCAGGACCAAAAAGCCTTTGGAAGAGAGTAAACGAAGAGATTACAGCGGCGATTTAGGTTATGATATAGCAACGTCTGTTATAAATCTTAGAAAATGTGATGCTAATTCATGCAACATACAGGCAAATGAGCAGCGCAAACGCTCAGACACAGAGCCTTAGAACTTGTATTACCTTTCATTTCATAAGTTAAAAGCGGTTTACAATCAAGTTAAAGAACAGGAAGGGACGTAGAAGATTTTCATTTTGAAGTAGTCGACATAAAATCACCACCATCCAAACAAGGCAAGGCATGTCCATTACCTTTGATGGAGTCTTAATTAAAAGCTCTTCTGGCTTTTTGAAGGGCTTCCTAAGCTTTTTGTTAGACTTTAGCTGCAACTGTTTTCCTGTACCTGATAAAAACTTGCATATGAATATTTTTGGAAATATAGGAATACAAGTCTGGTAATGTGTCATAATTGGGAAGTTTTTTCACTTTGTCAATTACTTTTTTGCTGATAAACCTCAATATTCTCTAAGTCAAATCTTTCAAAGACATTTCAAAGCATCAAGAATGAAATTCACTTTAAAGCAAAACTAAAGAAGTTTCAGTTTTGGTCGATTTTGGCCAGTTTGACAAAAGTGGTAGTGTTTTGCCTGAAGGAAGACCGTCTTTCCCATGAGGACCAGCGCATTGCCTCGGAAAATCCTGATCTCCCAGTTGCCTGCAGTTGGATTGAAGTACATTTCTGTTTCCTGTGGCTGTGTGAAGGATGAATAGCGATGAGGTAATTAATCTAATTGTGATGAAACAATGTCATATGATGATGTCGAAAATAAGAAACGTGGGAAAGTCCGTAAAGCTACAGTTTGTAGCCATTTTGTGTGGCAGGGTTCCTGCCACCCTCTTTGAAGTTTCTTAATGCTGGTTAAAGAGATATGGACCCCGTCAGCCCATGACATAGGTGTCATTTAACGAGCTGTAAGTTGACGCATGATCACAAAAGTTATGAAAATATTTTATGAAGGTTGAAAAGTTACTTAGTGTTGCTTTAAGATAAATGCAGAGGACATTATTATTCACAGGGATTAGAGATCACAAATGCAAAAGACAAAAATCTTAAAGGCTGAAACCTCCTTAAATAAAAGCATCTAACTGCATATTGTTATATGTTTTTTCATCCTACAAAAACGTTGCACTGCCACATAAGTTAACATTAACTAAACAGCACCAAGTAAATGTTCCTTTCTGGATATGCTGTTACAGAAACTCAAGTCAAACGCGTGCTAAGCATTATTGCACAAGTGTTTCAGATTCCTTAGCTTTGTTTTCTTGTATGCTAAACTAAGGAATTAATTGGAACTATGTTCCACCAAAAAACCTGCTGAACCAAGGCGAATCGCACGATGAAACACATGTACAAAGCTGCAATGTTTCCAGCATTAAGTAAATTTAACTGCAGTAGTCACTGTTAAACTCATGGAGGGCAGCAATGAGGCGGTTTAAACCAAGTAATTTAGACTTAACTGCATTTGGTTTGTTTTCAAATTAGTTCTTCTAGAAGAATTGCATCTAGAGAGTGTATCACAAGTTCTTTGAAGTTATTGGATGGAGTTTCTTGAATGAGACATGCATAAATCTTTTTGTCATCATGCACCTGTGTTCATGTTCATTCAGGCTTACCTTGCCCGTGCACAGTACAGTCAACATGTCAAGGGAGCCAAAGTGTGATTTACAGGATGATTTTATGCACTGGTTGGTAATTTAATGTGAACAATAAGGCAGTGTTTGTGCACCACATCCTTTGCTATCCCTGACAGGCATGTAAACGCATGGGGGTGGGATTATCCAACTGTAACAAAAGGTAAATCTAAAAGGCTTTTGTATCTGATGCACAAACCTTCCCTTCCCCTTGCAGCATCCATTAGAAAATATTCTTCTCACATTTTTGCATCCTCAGCAGATCCTCTCATTGTTTCCGATTCACAGATATTTTTTGCATCCTGCCTGGATAAGTATATTTGACATCATTGCAGTAAACTTGAACATTCAAAGCCCCCCTACCGCACCAAACTGCCCCCTCAAGAGCTTCTGCTGCACACACATACAAACCCCATAATGACTCCTTCCACACATATGTAGCCACATATAGAAAGCAAGGTTCCTCCGCCTCTATGCAACTTAGGAAAGAAAAATAAATATGGAATAAAGACAGGAAAGAGTCTTACTGTCTTTTTTTAATTCCTGGTGCAAAAAAAGGAGAGTTTCCTCCTCTGGAAAAAAAGCAAGTAGGAATAAGAGAGGACGAAGAGGAGGGGGGGGGGGAGGCAACCCAGCAGATGCCAGTTGCAGATAATTGAGGACTGGAGACGAGCAGAAAGATGCAACTCTTAAGAAATCGTCCTACTTCAGCAACGACAACCACCTTCAAGAGATCACAGTTGGCGGCGTGTGCTGCCGAATGCTGAGGAGCGGAGCAGCATCATCTTCATCAGCTCCTCGCCTCTCCTCCTCCGGCAGCAGCAGCTCTGTAGTAACACTTCTATCTCTTCGGTCCGACAGTCTCCCCATCCTTTGCCGCACGTCCCTCCCCTCCTTCAGTTCTCCTCATACTGGTTGGCTGTCCCTCTCACCCCCCTCTCCGTCTCTCGACTCCTCTGTCATTACCCGGATACAGGGAATACCCCCCTCCCTCCTTCACTCTCTTCCTCCCTGTGTCTTTGATGTTTTGGAGTTAGACTCTTAGCTGAGAAAAGAATATTATTTTCCCCTCATCTTTTACAACAGCTGATGACACGAGGGATCCACCCGACCTTCCAGAGAATCTCAGATACTTCAATTTTTTTTTAAATCCTGTTATTACCATCTAAAACATCCATCTTCTCTTGCATTAAAAGCCCAATGTGGAGAAAAGGAGCCCAGAATAAAAAATATAAATAAGAACTGTGAAGAGGATGACAAGGGAAGCCACTGCTGCAACGCTTATTATCACATAGAGAGGAGGACGGAGGAAAGGAGCTCTGTGGGTGGGAATGGAGCTTCCCACAGACAAGCTAAACTGAATAGCAAAGAGAAATTAACTCCATTATTCCATCATTGGTCAAAATCGCTTTGATGAGCTAACCTCCTTTTAGTTGCTTGGAAAACAAGATGGCGGCGCACAGTAGTGCAGCGGCTTCTCACGCTACTAGTGAAAACCCTGAGTTACGTAGTTTTTACGTCGGTTCCGAGCCCAAACTTATGCGCCTTATGCGTATGAGTTATGGACGGACTGAACTTTGTAGGTTTAAGGACAGTTTGGTCACTAATAACCTAGATAATAACATCAGAGCAAAACT
>JAVLVB010000226.1:0-92362 GCA_032876305.1 Orestias chungarensis | reverse complement strand
TCCCCCCCCCCCCCCCCACATACTGTAGATGCATCATTCCCTCTCATTCTTTGCTCTGGTGTCATTATGGGAAATGTTACACTTGGCAACATAAATAACAGCTTGGCTCAAAGCTCGAAAGAAAAGACAGAAGTGGGTCATATGCTGCAAAAGAGGAAAGGATTGAGGAGTGCTGCTTTTAGTATGAAATGAGCAGAAGAAGACAACCTGTCTTGAACTTTGAAATCAACCAGATTAATATTTTAGGGAAGAAGGGAACAAACACAAGCAGCCTAACACTTAAGGAAGCGGTATCATCATCCCTTATTGTATACTTTAATCAGGATCAGACAGAAACAGAAAGGAGCACTTTGTTTCAATGCCTGCTTATCTGTATCAGTGAGAGAGAAAAGAAGATATGGAGAAGTTTAAAGCAAGCTGAGGTTTTAAAAAAACATCTCACAGGGCTCCATCTGTGGAACTACCAAGATGTTCAATATCTTTAAATATCTTTAAAATATCTTTACTAATGCAAAAAAAAGCTTAGCGTTAACGACGCCAACAGTTTTAATGCTAGATGTAATAATTTAATTTAAATGTATGTCAGAACATGGTAAAGTACTTCCTGTGACAGTTTATGGTGCTAATCATGGAGAAAACAAAGCTTGTAAATGAACTTTATCAGAAAATAAAAGTCTGCATCTATCTCATGTAATTTTAATCGAAACATTTTTCTTAATTAAATTAATATGGTTTTATATCTCAGTCACGGTTCAGTGCGATGTGGAAATGCAAGAAAAGACATGAGTGGGAGATATTAATGCTTTGAAACCTATCAAATTCGTAGCAAATGCGATTTTTTTGGTTGAAAAAAATTGGGCCATTCAGAAAGGAATAAACAGTCTGCTAAGTGCCGTGAACTGACAAAATAAATTCGATTTGTGTTGACGCTGCCACCCAAAATCTCCAACTCTGTGAACTTCTCCATCTGCAGAAGTTAAAACTTTTTTAAATTTGTTGCCTTCGTGAACTAAAGTCACAGAGGGCCTCAAAAAATCTGCCAATGTGCTTCAAATTGGACGTCATTGCTCCCAATGTTTAAGTAAAAACAAACGTAGAGAGGAATGTACAAAAAAGAATCATCTTTAATGATATAGGCTACATTTGTACATTTCTACAACAGACTTCCAGTAACACCAACAACCAATTAGAAAAAAACCAACCTATTTTCATCTCCAACAGTTAAAAAACTGGTCTTTGAAATTAAATACATCATGTAAATATTGTCATCTTCCATTAAATAATATTTTAAAAAACTCACATTTAATAGTTTGAACAATCAATGCGAAATATAAATTATATGAAAAGCACCTTTCAGAAATTGAGGATATTAAAATAAATAATTGGCCTTTTTTTTCCTTTCTCCTAACAAGACAGTACATCGTCATGGTAACAACGTGAAGGCCTGAGCAGCCGCGAGAGCTGGGAAATGCTCAAAACCCCCGAAAAAATAAAACATCTGTAAATGACTTCGCTTCATCGAAAAACACGATAAACATGTCAACATTACAAAGGACTCCTTCTGGGGGATTAGAAATAGCTAGTGAGGAGAAGATTGTCACATTGTTGATGCAACAATATCAAATGAGAACTGATCTGGCGGTCAACTAGTCCTGTATTAATGAAGGAAATCTCTACTGCACTGTTCATGCAACCTACGTTCAAACTGGACCGACGCGTGGCCGCGGTGTCAAACATGCACACACAACTCGATGTGATTTACACGCAAAGGTGAGATGAGAGCTTAAGGTGGGTATAAACAAATTATTAAAAACGACAGGTGCTTGAAAACATCACGAGAATATCATAAAAACGGCGTCCCACTACTGGTCCTGGTGGATTCTGGCTCTACTACCATTTATGGAATAGAAAAAGTCATACGGCTATGTTACAGTACGATAAAAAGGGTTTCAATGTTTACAGACCCTCGAAAAAGTACTCCGATCCCGTGGGCTTCTTCACATTTTGTCACGTTACTACTAAAAAATGTATGGAGAGAAATATAGGACAAACTTGCTGCAATGAACCTTAATTATATATTTAACCATTTTCAGTTGTATTTTCTAAATTTTACCCCTATAACACAAATTGGCAAAACTATAGAACCTGCGGTCATAACGTTTTAAAATGTCTATAAAGTGTGGTAGCACCATGAGAAACTAATTACTTAGGTGTCAATTTGGCTGCTTTTACGTAGTGGAGTAAACCAGGAGCAAATGCTAGCAGGCTAAAGCTAATAATCAATTTATCTTCTAATTGTAGAGATTTCAGCAACATTCTGATAATGGGATTGTGTTAGTATGTTACACATTGACAAATGTTTAAAAATATATATGTAAAACATTCGCTGACTGTCAGAGTTGTATTTAAGGCGACCATATTGAATTTCATAATCATTGTTGGTCAAAAACATTCCATTTAACCATTTTAACATCTCTGTTATGGGCAATTTTCACATAAATCGATTCTTTCAACCAGTCAGCTTTTCAGTAACACAATCTAGAAGTACAGGACCCGCTGTACTAAAGGTTTTGAATTTTAAGACGGTACTACGTCATAGTTATATTTTCAATAAATTTTTAACGTGACAAAATGTAAAATAGTTTTAAGGGATGCGAGTCGATTTTTGACTGCAGGGTCCAAATATTAATGTGTTAACATTTGGTATTCTGAGCAAACTGTAGTGGATAAATCTGATAAATCAGACTCAAACCCGGTCTGAGTCATTTTTACAACAAGACAACTCATTAGAGAAAAATTTCACTCGGGATATTACGAACTGAACTCTGTACAAAAACATCAACCGACATTTGAAAAAGATTTCAAGAGACCTGGTCACTTTCAGTCCGAGTACTGCAGATCTAAGTCGACCGTACCGTCCGTTACCACCAGCCGCACCCGCTTAGGTTTTGTGGACCCCAAGGGGTGGGACGTTGGAACAGGGCCATAGTTTGAAGTCCCGTGGTGTTCTCCGGACTGACACTGCGGCATGTCCTTCCTGCAGTGCTCATCTTGACTTCTGAGGCCCGCAAACCCGCCGAAAGACGACGGGTTGGACAGCTGGGGTCCGCAAGGCTCGAGGACCAATCGTCCTTGAGTGCCTGAAGGCTCCATCAGGCAGTGGTAAGTGTAGTTAGTAGAACCCAGACCGGGGTAACAGTCAGAACTGTCCCTCAGGCCTAGAGTCAGCGAGTGGTCCCCGCTGAAGTTTAGCACATAGGGCGGACCTTGGTAGCCGTAAGGGAAGGAGGCGGAGGACTGAGGTTTGGGTGCTGGTGTACCGGGAGGTGTGCGGTGGATCAGTTGAGGGCTACTGTGTTGAGAGATCGGTGACAGGGAGGCGCTGTAGCTGTAATCATAGGCATCTGGTTGCGTGTAACACGGCTGGTGTTTGTCGGTTTTATCAAGTTTCTTCTCCTGATGGGATGGGTAGCAGTCAGACCCTTTGTTAGGAAAGAAGAACGGCCGGGGCAGCTCAGAGAAGTTTTTGTATCCCATGTTAGTTTCGCTGCCATCCTGTTTGTCTGACATCATCTTATTTTTGCTAAAAGAAACAGAAGAACTGGGTCTGCTGAATTGAGGGTTGGACCTAGCGGGGTTGCAGGAGGAACCTAGGCTCACATCTTTTGCAAAGCCTTGAAAGGTAACATTGCTTTTTTGAGATGAATTAGAAACAAACTTCTGATTCGGTTGAATCTTTTCGAAAACACCCAAGTGTTTAGCAGCCACAGTGTCCTTACATGGCGCGCTGTACAGATTCTGAGTTTGCCCTCCGCCCTGAAACTTCAGAACCCTGTGGATAACCGTAGAGGGCTTCTCCTGGAAGCTCAACTGGCTTTCAGGAGGGTTTGGATTTTGGGTGGAGAACAGCGGCGGGGATACAAATCTGTTGGACATTTGAGAAGGCATTCCTCTAACTGCGTTGGGCTGCTTGTTGCTTGGGAATGACTGGGATTTATTTGGAATGCTCATGCGATGGAACGGGCCCTGGGTTTTGAGGTCGAGTTGAGCTTTTGACTGGCTGGTGCTGGGCTTGGTGAAAGGCTGGCTAAAAGCGATGGGATTGTGAGATGAAGCTGTACAGAAAAAATGAGGCTTGCATGTGGCAGACATAGACGGCGGAGTCCTGAGGTCGTCTTTGGATAGCCTCATTCCAGGAATTTTGTTCATAATCCGATCTCTGCTCACAACATCCGAGTTTAAAGAGGCTGAAAACCCAAAAACAGAGTTGTTTTTGTCTTTGGTGTTATCCTTGGCTTCACATTCAACCCCAACGGAGTCACTTTTGGAAGAAACCAAGCCTGGGAAAAATTGCAGATCTTCACTTGTGAAGTTATTACCTGGACTGGGAGGGCCCAAATAGGGAGTTTCGGTGGACCAGGTGTCGGCCGGGCTGTGGGAGAGAGGGCTGCTGAAGGGGTCAGTGGGTGGATCCAGGGAGCACAGATCTGACGGCGAGGATGGCAGCATATTCTGCGGCTGGTCATACCCCTCAAAGCCGAGGCACTGAAAGTCCAGGATGTCTTCGCAGCAATTGGTGAAGCTGGGCTCGGCGGACAGCATGTTGTCCGCGCCCGGGAACGGAGGAGACTGCGACGGGGTCTGGATCACAGAACCTGAGGCGCTGGAGAAGGCCACTGTGGGCTTCTCCAGTGTCTGAGATGAACAAAGGCCTTCTGAGAGCCTGGTGAGGCTATTGTCAATCTGTTGGAGTGTGTGACTCAGACAGGGGGTGGGCAATTCCATAGGCCCAATCTTGCGCAGTTTATCCACTTTAAGCCTCAGCTTTCTCCCTCCAGTGTTTATCTCTGATCTTTCTGCCATTTGCTCTCCATCTGAGGGTATAGCTTCAGTTTTGCTTTCGTTAAGGGGCGACGACAGGGAAAGTGGGGACAGAGAGAGAGAAAACGGTGGTGGTTCTGTTTTTAGAGGATTGGTGTTAATTCTTTGATAAGACTGGCACTCATCTTTCTTCAGTTTCCCAAAGGTGTGACCATTCAACTCCCTCTTAATATGAACCTGAGCCATTATGTCCGGGAGTATGAGCCCCTTTTTGCTGTCCACCTCCCAAATATCCTCCATCTTTCTCCGCAGTTTAAGAACTGGTAATGAAAGACCATTTGAACCCAGTTCTGGCTCCAGCTTCTGTTGGGACGCTTTCGCAAAGTGGCAGCAGCTTTTTAAGAGACGATCTTCTATTTTAGTTTCTGGAAGCGCTACACTGGATCCGTTCAGAGTCTCCGCTTTCTCTGGTAGTCGATTCTGCTGGGGCTGGCTCTCCAACTTCTCTTTAATTTCACTTTTTTTCTCAGACGATCCACTTTGCCCACCTTTATTTTCACAAACTCCGACTGCTCCGACGTTGCTTGAGCAAAGAGGAGCTTGTTTTTTGTTACTTTTGTTATCTCTGCATGTGAAACGATGCTGCCGGCTCTTGGATTTTTGATTCGCCTGAACGTGAGTTTCCATCTCTCTGTTTAAAACGGACACGGAATCCATTATTGCTTTGAAAGGATCGCATGCCATCAGGCTTTCATCCTCCTTTTCCAGTTTAATTGCCATGCCCTCGCCCTGAACGTCCCACACTTTCCCTCTTCTCCTCTTGAGACGGATCTTGAAATCGAACCCTGCTTTTGTCTCTTCTGAAATGCTTTCTTCCGAGGAGGACTTTTCCAGGTTAGTTTGAAATTGGATCTCAGGTGCGTAATCTGCATGATTTTCACCGTGACCCTTGCTAATAGCCTCATCTAGCTTCTCTACTTTGCATTTACGGACTTTCCTCAACAGGTGGCCTCGAGGTGATCCATTCGGTCTGGATCTAAGCACTCTGTTAACAGGGGGCTGCTGCTGGTTCCTTTGTTCCTTAGATTTATTATATTTTTGGAATTTGCTACCCTCTCCTGAAGATGGAGATGGGTTGTGCTCTGGCGCAGCATGCGACATCAGCTCTGACGTGTTTTTCTGGGTTCGATTACAGGGAGGAGCAGCAGTTTGGTGTGATTCGATCTCCATGGAGCTGCGAAACGTGCGTTTCTTCAGAGGTATGTTGGACTGCGGGTTGGCGTCCTGCTGTGGCTGAGCTTTAGCTGAAACAGGCGAACTGTGAGGTAGGGAGTTGAGGGAGGAGGCTGATGGCTCGCTGCGCTTTGTTTCAGACTGGATCTGCAAGCTTTTCTCACTCGTTTCTGTCCTGATTAAAACTTGGAGGTCTTCACTCGGCGTTCCAGTGCTGCTTTGTGATTCTTCCAATTTCGTTTTACGCACACTTCGTCCTTTTACAAACCTTCCCTTAACCGAACGATTGCACCTTCCTCTGTTAATTTCTCCCTGCAGCCTCCGATCTAAAAAAGATTTATCTTTTCTTAAAATATCCGACAGCAGAACCTTTGCTTGCTTTATAACCACATCCTCAGGGTGCTCTTTTGAGCTTCTCTTGGTTTGTCCTGATAATTTAACCATTTCTTTAGCTGTATTTTCAACACTCTGGATGTTGTTCTGACCTTCACTTGCTTGTCTCAACACTCTTTTACAGTCAGCCTGGTTTGTCTTTCTCACTTTTTGAGTTTCAGTTTCAGCAGTAGCTAATGGAAGGTCACCTTTCTCACCATGCAACTCCATTTGCCCTGTATTTATTTCAATAACTGTATCTGTCTTCCTGTTCTCCACCTCTTTCTTAACATCTGTTACCTCTGATCCATCTTGGACCTTTAGCAAAACCTCAGTTTGTCCTTGTTTGGTATCTGTGCAGACTTCAGACCTGGAAACCCATTTTCCACGCAAATTGCCGAGCTTGGGCTGCGGTCTGCACCTATCGTTCCCTGAAACGCCACCTTTCTCACCTTCATGAGTTTTTACAGGAATTGCGTTTTGTGGGATTGATAACCTCGTAAGGTTGACGGTAACATATTGCTTCAGAGAGATTACTGGATTGTCAAAAGCCTTTACTGATGTACTCGAGACTGTGGGACAACTTTTCGTCACTGGTGAAGGCTGGACTGTCTTCTTGGCGCCTGAATTTTGTACGTTGCCACTTTGAGTTTGGATGATAGCTTTTTCCGTGTTCTCTTGTTTTATTGGACTGCAGCTTTTATCGCTCTTAACAGATGGACAAACCATTGTAGTGTTAGCAGTGTTTGTGCTACTGGACTCAGTGTTTGTCTGCTGCGTTTTAAGATAAATGTTTTTGTCTCTTGAGCAGATCTTTACTTTCCCGGCCTTCCTGTTTAACACCTTGACAGATTTCTCATTAAAATCCACACTATGCATTGTTGTTCTGCTTCTTAGGTTGGCTTTCATGGAGGAATTCAAAGTGAAGGACTTAAGATTTTCCGAGGTGACGTCGTTTTCCTTATGCTCCAACCAGCTTGGTGTCACCCCCTCCAGCTGCTGCAGCAACGCCCTCTCTTTGCTTTTCGGATCCTTACATTGGAGCAGGAAATCCACAGAGTGGCGCCGTACTCTGATGTGTAGCTCCTTCAGAGTGACCTGGGACAGCGGAGGAACGGCCCTGCAGCGTTTCAGCAGGTGCCTTTCTGACAGTCTTTGCTTCTCCCTTCTCCACAGCTTGGTTTCATTCAGCTTTCTGTTCTTAAGTGCGTGTCTCCTCATCTGCTGTGTGAAGGAGTTCCTGGAGGGGATGGCTAGGAACGAAAGAAAGCAAAAAAATATAGTCATTCACTAAATCAGGTTAGAAACACCCAAAGATCTTATGGGATATACAAGAACAACTTTGGGAAAATCTGATAGAAAACCCAAATGAACCCCTTAACCCTAAGACACGGTGCTTGCGTCTGACCCTCCAGATTCCTGACTAAAGGGTCGGTCCAACTGATTACCTGAGTCATGTAATCAAATAGTGACATGAGCATGGATGGAAATTAGCAACAGCTGCTAGCCAAACCTGAGTAAATTTATAGATAAGTGGATGTTTTTATTAAAAGGTGCAACTGTGGTAGGTTGTTGCAATTTAAAACAAAAAAAAACTTTGTTCGCGTTGTAAAAATTCAAATCGTACAGACGACCTGTTGGGGGTAGCAGCGTGCCAGAGGTGATTCAAGTTTGCTCAAGCTGCCAACATGTCAGGAAAAGAAGACTAATTATCACTTTGGCAATGTGGCATTACGACCTCGTTGTTGAACAGGACGCAGATAAAAGCATTTCTCGAGTTAAAACCATCGTTTTTAAAAGCCAAACCCGTAACAACCAACAATGACTGTACACAACTGGGTAGTTTTTAGCTTTATTTTATTGCACAATATATTTATAATTGGTTGCTATAAAGGACCTCAAGTTGTCATGATATGGATCAATTTGGTAAAATCATACGATTTAAAATAGATTGTAATAACAGGGTTGCTATAACAAAAATTGTTGCAGAAAACAAAAAAAACAGCGGCTGGTAAAGTCCAGATGTTGTAACTAACTAAAGAGTTTCCAGACAAGAGAATATGCAGGTTTGCAAGCAAAGAAAAAAACTGTCCCGGCTCCAAAAAGGTCAAGCAAAATTGCCTTTTATACGTCTGAGCTCCTACCTTGGGTAAGTAACTTGAATTTTTTTATGTTTTTTTTCTTTATGTACGTTAAATTCTGTCTGACGCACTAAATTCAAATTAACATTAAGTCTGTGTGATAAAGCACATTAATGTGTAACCATTAAGTTCAAATCGAAATTTTACTGTTTTAGTATTTTTCACAAAGATCTGTCCATCTTCCTGTCTGATGATGAGATTCAGCTTAAATATCTGCGTAGCTCCAGTCAAAACAGAAATACAGGGGTCAGACAATGAAACTGAAACACCTGGTTGTAGAACACAATAATTTATTACCATGGTGTACGGCCTACTTTTGCGGCCAATACAGCATCAATTCCTCTTGGGAATGACACATACAAGTCCAGCACAATGGTCAGAGGGCTTTTAAGCCATCCTTCTTGCAGGATATTTGCCAGGTCACAACGTGATTTTGGTAGAGGCAAACGTTTCCTGAATGGCTCCTCCAAAACACCCCAAAGTGGCACAATAATATTTAGATCTGGTGACTGTTCAGGCCATTGCAAATGTTCAAATTCACTTTCATGTTCATAAAACCAATCTTTTACCAGTCTTGGTGTCTGTATTGGTGAATTCTCATCCTAATACACAGCACTGCCTTCCGGATACAATGTTGGAACCATTGGATGCACATGGTCCTCCAGAATGGTTCGGTAGTCCTTGGCAGTGATGCACCCATCTAGCACAAGTATCGGGCCAAGGGAATGCCATGATATGGCAGCCCAGACCATCACTGATCCAACCCCATGCTTCACTCTGAGCATGCAACTGTCTGGGTGGTACTATTCTTTGGTGCTTCTCAACACCGCAACTCTCCCAGATGTGGGGAAAACAGTAAAGATGGACTTATCAGAGGACAATACATGTTTCACATTGTCCACGGCCCAAGATTTGTGCTGCTTGTACCATTGAAACAGACGTTTGGCTTTGGCACGACTGATGAATGGTTTGACTATTGCAGCCCGGCCATGTATTTTGACCCTGCTGAGCTCCTGAAGTACAGTTTTCCTGGAAACAGGAGACTTGAGGTGGACATTTAATTCTGCCTTGATTTGGGCAGCCGTGTTTTTATGTGTTGTTGGATACAATCCGGGTTAGCACCCGATCATCCCTTTCAGACAGATTCCTCTTGAATCTACAGCTAATCCTGTTGGATGTGGTTCGTCCTTCTTGGTGGTATGCTGACTTTAACCTGGATACTGTTGCTCATAATAAATCACAACGGCTGGCTGTGTTGGTCACAGATGCAAGATGTGCACCAACAATTCGTCCTCTTTTGAACTCTGGTATGTTACCCATAATGTTGTGTGCATTACAATATTCTGAGCAAAACTGTGCTTTTACCCTGCTAATAGGACCTTCACGCTCTTACTGGTGCAATGTAAAATAATGAAGAATGGCAAC
The DNA here is from genome assembly GCA_032876305.1 of Orestias chungarensis. NCBI lineage: Eukaryota > Metazoa > Chordata > Actinopteri > Cyprinodontiformes > Cyprinodontidae > Orestias > Orestias chungarensis. The sequence goes on along the minus strand of JAVLVB010000226.1, from coordinate 82,370 downwards.
AAGACTTGTCCTATTTAGCCATGAAACCTCCCACACTAAAATAAAAGATGTTTCAGTTTCATTGTCCAACCCTTGTAAGTGTCCATCTTGGTCAAGTGATTTGAAAACAAGTTCAGTGAAAGTCGAAAGTTGTCTGTGAGGCTCGATTTACTCCAACATATTCTAATTGCCTGCTTAAAGCGTACGATGCGATTTTCCATGGTTGCAGTGTATTTTGGGCTTAAAGTAAACACAGTTGGATGTTTACGAAACCATCCGGGAAACTTCACGGCTTAAAACTTCTCTACCAGTGTTACTGATCCAAAAGGTGGATAGAAAATAAAATTAGACTTTTTTAGTGAACGGTTTAGGTTGTTTATTATTGAAGCTTGAGTGTAAATAAACTTCCGACTGCAACTGGGTAATCAGACAAATAGAAAAATGTGTAAAAAACATAAAATCCAACAAGTTTCTAATTCATCTTTTAAATTCCTAATAACTCAATGTTTGCTGTGAAAAAACAAGAAGATTAATTCATCTAGCAATATTATCCGACTTAAAACTATTTCAACGATTTCCTTCAATTGGCTTTAATGTCCTAACAGTTGCCATTTTGATCCGATGACGCGTGCAATTTAATGAGAACAGTGTTGTATTCATTATCTCTCTGCACTGCAGAGACTTCAAGGAGCTCAACGATCTTAATAAGTGCTTTAATTTATTGTTGATTAGTCTGCAAGGCCTTTCTACGATCACGCCGCTCACAGAGAAGACAGGTGTAATCAGTTTAGGAATAATTTGAGAATTTGAAAGCAAAGCGATTAAAACAAACAGGTTAATAGAGATGTTTAAGAGCCGCTGAAAATTTATTGAAATTTCTTCACATTAGATTTTTGAAATTTCTTATTACACCTTAATCTTATTCGATTGTGGCTGGAAATGTGTAGTTAGCTTCTAAAGTGAAGAGAAGACTGTTAAAAACTCAATAGTGCTGGAACAAAAAGACCTAAAGGTTTCTTTTAATCAAATAAATAAATAAAAGAACATATGATCATAAATAAAGATGGAGGAAAACGAGCAAGGAAAGAAGGAAGCAGGGACAAAATCAGAAAAAAAGGAAGGAAGTCAGGGAGGAAGCAAGGAAGGACTAACTAACAAAATAAAGGCTAGAGAAATAAAGAAAGGAAGTAAAGAAGCTCTAAATAAGAATAAAAAAAGATAATAGTAAGGAAGGAACAAAGAGTTTCTCTTTTTTAAGCAAGCTTAACTTAACCTACTGCAATTAAGATTTACATTCTAGTTTGTTCCATTTAATTTAATGTATTTATATAGTGCAGAGAAAAATCACTTATCGTTTTTGGCTAAAAACTCTTTTAGCTGCCGTCCAGACAGAACAACAGATTAATCAGTCGGCCGCTTTTGACTCAAATTCAAGTTGACCCAATTTAAATATTGTAATAACTTATTGTGTAATAACTTATGTGTAAAGTATTGTAATATAAGAGTTTTTATAAGGTTAAGTAATAATACCTCAATTTTAATGAGCTTTTAATTGCTCTCGATGGAGAGGTTTATTGACCGGGTTTGTGAATGCTTCAATTTTCTCAGGGCAAAAAAAACGTAACAAAAAAAATTAAGCAAATTAGTCAATAAAAAAATAAAAATTGAAGAAACAGATGCATTTAAGGTCCAACTGAGATACATTTAAGAGCTCGATCGGAAAGTTTGTGCAGATTCAAGATTATCTTATGATGCTGAGGAAGAACTGGTTTTTAAACGTGTGTTTTTTGTCACCTGTGAAGATCCCAGAGTGAATTCCCGGCGCTATCGGCCTCGCAGCAAAATGGCCTTTCTCCCTGTGATGACGAAGGTATCGCTCCCTCAGGCGGTACTTCTGGCCCACGGGCTCCTTTGTTTCTTCGCACTCGGGCCGCTTCCCTCTGTGTTTGAAGTGACCCTCTCCATTCCTGAGCAGATCAAACACAGGCTTTCGTGAGCGAAACGTGAGCCACCTTTTCAGACGACGCCCGTCGCGAGCAGAGGACACACCTCTCGCAGGTGCAGCATTCGCACATTTCGTTGCCCTCGCCGAAAAAGCTGGCGCCGTAGTAACACGTGATCTCCTCCCCCGGCGAGATGGGTCGGATCACTTCCACACAGGCGATATTTTTCTCACCGGGGAGAAACTTGACAGGTGCGAAGGAGGGAAGAGAAGAAAAAAAATAATAATTGTTTACCAAAAGGTTTGGAGTCAGAAAACAAAAGGGGGAATTTCTGTTGTACTAAACAAAGGTTGGTGATAAAATACCTTGCAGTTCGGTTTGCAGTCTTCAATCGAAGAGAATAAAAGGACAGAAACAGTTATTTATTAGATCATAAAATACATGGAAATAAAGATTTATGTCACGATAACAGTTATGTTATTTCAACGTTTACATAAATTAGAAAATAGGACCAAATGCATTAAGGTAAGCAGTTTAGTAATAGAAATCACATTTGTTTATGCATCAGGTGTCTATTGTAAATCTGTATGTTATTTTAATATTAGTATTTGCCATTACTTTTATTCTTGTAGCGATAGTATCACAAGATATCTTGATAACATTTTAAATCCATGTTGTACAATTGTATTCAGCAGTTCAGTTTAACAAAGGGGCTTTAAACCTAAAAGAAAAAAATAAACCTAAAAAACCCAGATTGTTAGTTTTGTTTCAAGGAGAAAAGAAATTTTAGATAATTCGTCATTGTTTACCAGCACGTTTAATCAAAACTTTGTTGATTTTGGCAGCCAGTGTGGACAAAAGCGGTATAGTTTTGCCTGAAGAGAGACTGCATTTCACATGAGGCCAAGTGCATAGCATCATAAAATCAAGATTTCAAGGTTGCCTGCAGTTGGACTGAAGTAAATTTCTGTTTCCAGTTGCTGTGTGAAGGATGAATAGTGATGAGGTAATGATTCTAATTGTGGCGGAACAATGTCATATGATTAGGCCTGTCGCAATTAACGATAAATCAATTAATGGTACGATAATTAAAATGAGTTCGATCATTTTCACTTATCGGCTTTATTGTTTTTACCAGCCTTTTCCTTTTTCCACACTGGATGACAAAAATACTTAACTCAGGTGCTCTCCACTCACCCCTCCCTTTCTCATTTTCTCAGCGTGAGGGAGGAGTTAACTAATAAATCAGGGCGGTGCGCTGATATCGGGACAAACCTCAAAATAGAACTGGTTACAAAGTTGAACGTAACTGCGCCAGTGTGTGAGCATTTCAGAGTATTTTCGAGGCGAACTGCTGGACCATTGCAAACCGGTGTTCCGTCGAGTCGCGTTTCCGTGTAAGATACTGCTTCCCCTGTGTCTTTTTGCCGTGGCGCTTCTCTCCGCACACGCGTTAAAACGGTAGCAACGAAGAGCGGCAATACAACCAACTTGTACATGCACCTAAAGAGCAACTATTCAATTCAGTTTTCTCAGCTGGGCAAAAAATGTAGGCCGTCTCCGTCTTCAAGTTCCCGACAGTCCACTATCAGTGAAGCAATTAATTGACAGGAAACGCAAAAAAAGGACGGGGCAAAGCTGTGCGCGCTCACAGGGTGTAGTTCACTTAATTGCTACTGAAATGCTGCCCTTTAATATTATTGAAAAGACGTCATTTCGAAAAATGTTTCAAACGTTGGACAGACAGTACGAAATCCCCGGGAAAACAAACATATCACAAACAGCGATTGGCTTACAGACTGCGATTGGCATAGATCACTTTTTTGGTTGAATGTAGTTTTTATTTCCATTTTGTTTTAATGTTTAGTTTTTATTCAAGTGCATTTTTTGTTAACAAACACTGAGAGTCCATTTATTTATGTTTTTGTTTATTTTGTTTACCAGTTTCAGATTTAAGTGTTCATTTGAAAATAAAGTTTATTGATCTATGGACATAGTTGCGATATTATGTCATTATCATTATATAAATTTAAAACGTTCTCCAACAATAATATCCTTCATCGCAATCATTTCTGAGACAATTAATCGCCCAGCAAAATTTGTTATCGTGACAGGCCTACATATGATTATGTTGAGAATAAGAAACGGGGGAAGTGTTGTATGCCGTAAAGCACATTTTAGTTGTTTTGTGTGGCCGGTTCCTGCCACCCTCTTCAAAGTTTCTTAGTGACGGTTAAAGCGATGGGGACCACCCTCGGGACAGAGGTGTCATTCAACGAGCTGTAAGTCGACGTATAAACACAAAGGTTATGAAAATATTTTATGGAGGTTGAAAAGTAACTTAGTGTTGCTTTAAAACAAAAAAACTAAAGCTGTCAAACGAATGTCGTTGTGCATAGCTAAATGACACTTCTATGATGAATAACTGCATGTAAATTGAAGCTTTGCTACATTGTTTTGTTAACAGTAAAATAACTTCGGGCTTCTTCATGAGTTCTTAAGGCAGCGATCGAAAAAAACAAATCTCATATGACTTTTTAAAGAAAGAAGTGAAGGACTGCGGAACCACTATTGTTTTATAGTCCAACCCCACAACAATAATTTAAATAAATATATCCATCACCAATGGAAACAAAAGGAGCACCCTCACCAACGATTGCGCTTCTCTCCTGACTGTCGGCTCTAAATGAGCAGAAACTATAAATAAATACCAGCTTATTAAATCTGCGTTTCTCTATAAAAAGCAGAAGGATAAGAATATGCAGCAATAAGGTTATAAGGTAACATTTTATAAGTGAAATATTGCATTTTATTTTATAAGTCAATGACAATCATATTTAACTTCTGAATACATAGACTGGGATGAATTAAAGGCGGGTGATATGAATTAAACATTTTAGCACGATATCTTGTGGTTCTATTGTGATAACAATAAAAGTAATCATAAAAATAGACTGCTACTGAAAAGCATACCAATTTAAAATAAGCATCTTTCAAACACCAGTTCTATTAAACTGTGATTTCTATCAGTAAACTAAACTTTTTTTTGTTTATCTATTCTTTAATGGATTGAACTCTGAGGGGAAATAAAAGAAAAGCCAACAATTTTTCCATATTTTAGAGTTTCCAGCAACATTCTTAATTTTTCCAGAAATCAAAATTTTTATCATGAAAAGTAATTTATCAAAACAACAATAAATGCCCAGCAATAGTTAGAATCACAGTCCTTGTAAATAAAATCAGAACCTGCAGGTTCAGAAATTGGTACTGGTCAATAACTGGTTACAGAGACGCAGTTTAAGACAAATCATAACTAATACGATAATATACGACCTGTATAATATCAGAAATGTATGTTTGATTTAACAAAAAACACCATAACAAAGAAACTTTAAACCTAATATGAAACAACAAATTTTTTTTGAAAACGAAATTTCTATGATCTAGAATGATGTAAAGAGAGGATGCAGTTGGAGGCTCACCGTGGTTGATGAAAGCCGCTGGTCCGAGCCACAGCTGAGCGCAGCGCTTGCGCGTGGAGTACATGACGCTGAAGTCATTGACCCCCGCCCTCAGAACGGCACTGTCAGCGGGGCTCAGCTCCGCTATGCAGCCCAGCAGGACCTCCACGCGTTCCCCAACAAACCTGCGGGAAAAAACGATGGCAGCTGTGGATTACACAGGTAGAACGCCAGCGGCGTGGCTGCCAGTAGAAGAGAAGAGAGATTTACCAGTGCCTGGTGGCCGTTATCTTTGCTCCGTTGGTCTCTGATGAGTATCTGTTGCACGGCTCTATCTGGATCCCACTGTCCAGCAGGAAGGCACTGAGGTAGCGATACAACTACAGCCACAGACCAAAGCATCAGTTCATCACATGAATGGGGATTCATCAAAGTATATGAGTAACTTTACATGAGGGGGCTGAAAAAATTATTCAGATTCATCTATGATTTCAATAATTAATTTAGTAACACACAGGCTCTAAAATAAAAATTTCTGCAAGAACAAAATACATTAAGCAATAATTAAGAATAAACAAATACTTACATTTTGGATTTAAGTTTAAACAATCTAGTTAAAAATCGGTTATCTCAAAACACGAGTCAGGGCATTAGAACCACACCTTCCATGTTTTAATCAAACTGAGAAGTGAATTTAGAGCAAACGTTTAATGTATTGAAAGAATAAATAAATAAGAAAAAGTGAATTAGACACATTTCCAGTAGCTGGTTTGGACTAAATAAACCAGGCCACTAATTTCTAGATATTTTTGTTAACATATTTTATACTGCAGCAAATGTTTTTAGAAATATTTCATATTATTATTATTTAATATTACAAAAACAACAATAATACCAAGCAGAAACCGACGTGTTTTGATTTTATATGCAAATCTAAATGCTCTCTTTTTTGAATAAAGAGATGTAAATAAAAAAGCCACTGATCGCTTAATAAAAAGATCTTTAGTTGCAGCCCTGATGTAAGTACATGGTTCACATGATTCCGGCCATCCACCAATCCAGTGAATGATCGCCGGTCGTATTTGCCCTGAGGTTTTTTTAGAAGGCGAGATACAATTTAATCAGTTTCCAAAGCTAAGCAGAGTCAGGAAAATCTAAAATATGGATTAAGGCCTGCAGTCGACTTCATGAGTAGCTGACTTTAACCTCCAAAAAACGTTTTTGTTGTACTCAAATTAAATTAAAAACTAACGATAAGGCTAATTCTGTTTGATTTTAGTTTATATATCTGTAGTTTCTTTGTGAAACATATAATTCACGCTTGCAGTATAATTATTTATTCATTAACCTAAAAAATGTGATCAAAATATAGTTCAGATTTTCAAAAGTTTGTTTATGGACTTAAGTAATTTTTTTCTCTTCCTTTTGGACATTTGTTAGATACATATTAATGGAAACAAGTTGGTTTACAAACAGGAGGAGCAAATTAGCATCACAAAAGCTCAAATAAAGCAGCTTAACTGCAGCTGTAAATCGCAGATGACTTTAAGAGGACATATTGTGAATCCAGAGCAGAACCCCTCTTTTCTGTTCTTCCATTACTTCGTGACCTTCAGCCATTTAGGCAACATCATTAGTGCCCGGCGTGAATATCTGCTGCCGCCAGACTCTGTAAAACCAACCTAAATCTGGGGGTCAGCAACCCTTTTTATTCAAAACAAATGGCAAAGACCATAACTTTTAAAAGCCTGTTTTACTGGGAAAAAATATTTTACTCTGTTATGGTCATTTGTTCCTTTAAACAAAGTTAAATAAATTGCAGTGAACAGCACAGATCTCCTGTCTTTTCTTTTCGTTTTTAGTAGCTTATATGGGAAAGTAAATGCTAAATACATGAATAGAAAACGATTAATCGATTAACCGTAAAAATATTCGACAGAGAAATCGGTTGCGAAAAAACTTAAATTAGAAGTTTGTTAAATAATTATATTTTTATGAGAGGCAACTGCTTTTAATGGTTACTTTAATTGAATTAAAATCCATCAGTCTTTGCTTTTATCTCCATATTCAGGATAGTGAATAGAAAATCATCATAAATCTGTGATAATTAGATGGGAATGCTCCAAAAAAACTGCAATTAGGGCTGCACGATTATTTTGATCAAGATTGTAATCACGATTATTAATCACTATAATTCATTGTGTCTGGGAAAAAAATTTTTTATTCCACCAGCAATTAAAATGTGGCAACATTTTTTTTTGTAGAAAATTAAACTTTACATTAAAAATAAATAAATTATGAGGAAAAAAAGTACCCAATACTTTAAAATTTAAAAGGACTGATTGAACATATTATTGCAGTGTGCAATCTGCAAGTACAACTTCAACAAAAATGGACAAATATAAGAGTTTATACAGAAAAGACCGGGGTCTATCTAGGACATTAGTGTTGACAGGTGCAGCGTTGCTGTAATGGTTCTCTGGGTTGCTGCTGGTCACGGACTTTGGGAGTTAGCGTTAGCTTTAGGACATTCATGCATTCCTCATATTTGTGCCTGTGAGGTTTCTTTAGGTGGCTGAGTAAGTTAGCTATGTTATTCTGCTGGGAAGACACAACTCTGTTGCACTCTTTACTTGCAACTTCTTCCTGTTTATTGTCACTTGCCCTAAATCCGAAACAAGTCCAGATAACGGAAGAGGACCCGTTTCGAGGTACAAGCTCCTAACATGCAGCTGTTTCTTCTCCAGTCGACATGATGTGCTCTCGTTAAACATGCTGCCACCGTGGTGTTCTATACTTGCGGCGGCGGCATAAAGTGTGCGCGCGCATTCGGACGTGTTTTAACCCTCGAGTAGTGGTATTTGCTGTCGCAGAGTTTTGGCACGAGTATGCCGATATGTACTCTTTGGTTACTGAAAGGTGTGGACTTGTTAATTGGGCAGTTTAATGACCTTCACCTTTAGTTCGCCCCCTGGTGGTTGGCAGACTTCTGGTTGAGAATATGTGATTTGAAATGCAGCTCGCATTTTTTTATGTAAATATTATTGAACAGTTAATTTAGGTTAATTTAACAGTGGAAATCATAATCATGATCACGATCAAAATAGGATTAATTGTGCAGCCCTAACTAAAATATTACATAGCTACAACTAGTGCATGACTTAAAGTTAAATAAACATAATGATCCAGGGATTTTATGACAGTATAGGAACCCTGGTTAGATCCTCACATGTTGTCTCAGCAGCTCCTGCCGGTGGCTCCCCAGAGCATTGAAGGAATCCCCGGCCAGCTCGCCGACCGTCAGTGCCTCGAACGTGGCGTTGAAGTCGTGCGTTCTCTGAAACCGCAGGAGGGTTTCCTTGAGAACGCCCCAACGTCTGATCTCTGGTACCGGGCTTGAACAGAAATAAAAGAAAAAAAATTATTTAGATATTTTTTGGGGGGTAAACATTTTTTTAAGTTCACTATAAATCACTGGAAATTGTTTGAGTCCATGCTGACAGCAAAAAAGAAAGATAAACAGATATCCATCAGATTTTTCCTGGAGGTCACCTTTTTTTTTGGGGGGGGGGGGCTCAAGATATTGATTGCATCATTTGCAAAAAGCAGATACCCAATTTCCTTACCACCTTCTGATCAACGGGCGGGACAAAAAAACCACAGTGTCGCAATTCTGCGTAATATTCATTTGCCGAAGCGTAATACCATCAACATGGGTATTGGCCGACATTCTCCATGTTTTGAATCTCGTATCTGTCTTATAGATAAAACGGGGGAGTTATTAGCAGCCAATATTTGACGCTGACGTTTGAGTGGAGCCCGGTTGGTAAACTGGTATTTTTTGGGTCAGTAATTGTGATCAATCGGCTATGGATGGCAGATTTGTGGGGTTTTAACTGAAAACCAAAAGTAAAATATTGAAAAGATAAGGAACAGCATGGAAAACATTAAAAAACAATCCAACTGAGTTTTTAAATACCTTCATATTTTTTATCACAGCAAGCAATATAATAGATTGCAATATTTAGGGATTTTTGTGACAAAAATTTAAAAATAACAGTTTAAGCCCACACACAATTGTGGTATAAGTTAAAATATTTTAGTGATTGTAGGTTTCAGTTTGAGGTGCAAATTGTTTTGGGATTACCTGATGTTCATTTTATGGGTGCTGAAACCCAGAAGAGGGTCCAGCACCAAACTGGTGGCCAGGTCATCAGTCTCACACAACTCCTTCACACTCATTCTAGTATAGCCGTCCATTGCCTCCCACCATCAGCATGCTGCAATCACAGGGGTCAAAATAACACAATACGTTTCTATTGAGCATTTCTACACATCCAGGCTGCAGGAGAACATCATATTCCCAGTTAAATAGCTTGGTTTAGGTGCTAAATCACTGCAGAAATCAATCTATTCGTGCAGTCTTGTTGTTCATCTGCAACATGCATGCTCAGTCCTTGTAATAGCATGATGATAACAGGTTCTAGATGGTATTAGCTCGCTGTGTTCTGTCCAGAGAAGGGAGGAGGCTGAGCGTTCAGCGGCCTGCAGCTAACGGGGAATTTCTGCATCATTTAGCTGCTCAAATCTACAGGCCTCCTGATCCCAAACAGCCTCCTTGTACATATACAAATAACCGCACACCCAAAAACACACCTGGGAGTCGTCTTGTTATCAACGAAGGTGCTGCCAGTTAGACAAGTTATCGCCTGGAAGCGAAAGTTAGCCTAGCAACATAAAGTAGCTAGCTCTCCGCCGATCAGCTGCAAACGAAAATGGAGTCCGCTCGTCCCTCCGCGTACTGGCTCGGTTGCTCTGGCGAGAAAGACGCGAACCCCGGTGTGAATTCAGAAAAAGCACGAAAATACGGCCTTTCACCGAGACGGGGCGAAAATGGTTTAAACGTGTCACAAATTAGCTTTGCAAAGATCGCTTCAAAGTTGACGAGAAACCTCCAAGCACAACCAAACTACTCGTGGTCACGCCCACTCGCCTTCCTATTTGCCGACGCTACGTTCAATGACGCAGTGGAGCAGGCCAAGCTCTCTCATTGGTTAGAATTGGTTAGAATTTCAGTGGGCGTTACCACCCAGTGGGCAGCGGCGAGAACCTCTCACCAGTACAGCGCAGTGGGAATTAGGTATGTCTACTGAGATCCAAACTATTTGGCTTCGTTCATTACAAAGAACTGAATTGTTCGGATCTTGAAAGTTTCTTCAGAAAACTAGTTTCCAATTTTCAAAGACGCAGAGTAGTTTAATAGGGTTATTTGTTTCCGTTTTGTTATTCCTACTGCAGGAATTACAGCAACACTGTGTATCAAAGCATCCCTGGTATGGAGTGTCAGGGCTGAATTTTAATAGTAGTTCAATTTAATTCAATTTAAATTAGAAAAAAGTAATTAATCAAAATGGTAAGTTAAGCGATGTAACTTACCAGCTAAGGTTGTTTAGAGTTGTAGAGGCTAGGGGTGGAAGAGGAGCAGTCTGTGTTACAGCGATTAGGAAAGCCTCTTTCTAAAGACGCTCTTGTTGTATAAAGGGTCTCATGATGAGGATCCCCAAAGAAAATTATAATTTTAGTTAAATTACACGTTTCGTGTTTGTAAGGGAAACAATTTTTATCATTTTTAGGCAGTTTAGCTCCCAATGTTTTACCATTTTTATATTTTGTCCTGACTTAACATACACTCAACAGTCAGGATCTTCTTAGATTATTACAAGGTCTGGGCTAGTTTGCTTTTAAACTATAACAACTATAAAACAATAAAGGATTAAAGCTTTCAAACTCATTGGAACATTTGGACCACATACATACCTAGTTAGTTACAAAACGTTACAGGGAAAAAAACCTCAGGAACTGTTTGAAAGTGGTCCTAATACTTTTGCCAATTACTTTATGTGTTAAAAATTAATTCCAATCAGTTAGCATACAAATGAGAAATCACTAGTATTTGCATTTCCTTTCAAAGTATAATGCAAATGCTGTAATAGAATATTTTATGAAGTCAACTGCAAAACAAGCAGAACAGTCATAAATCTTATATAGCAGGAGTGTCTAATTAAAACTGATGACAACCTGCAGTCACTACAAAAATAAAACAAACAAACAAACAAACAATTAAAGAATAGAACTAATTGGTGCAGAACATTGCTTACAAAACTAAACTGTTACAAAGTCTGAGCTCTAAAAAGTACTAATTTAGCGTATTTGCTATAATTGGGCTAAAATGCTAAAGGTGTTGAACCTTTTTATAACTCTATCTAATACAGTTACTAACAATATAAACTGAACAAACTAAAAGGCTGAAGAAAGTTAAAATACTTACACTATCATGTAGTCTATCTTAACAATTTTGACTAACTTAATGTTCTTAATACAGTATGCTAATAGCAGCGTATAAACTAAAGTTAGCTGAAGAAAACATCATATACTGGCTAACATTAATTCAACTTGAATTAATTTAACATTAAGTCAAGTTGTTCAGCTTGTTACTTTTGAGTCAAACACCATTAAAAAGCTAATATTACCTCCGTTTCTGACAATCTGTCACTAGCAAGCTGATCAACAGTAACGTACAATATGCAAGGATAATGTTAGCTAAAATGCTATATATGTGGTACAACGAGCTAACAGTAGCAAGTTAGCTAAGGATAACTTGACCCAAGTATAAAACTTACAGCAGCCTTGATCCAAAAGGCCTTTGAAAACAAACTAAAAAAGTAGAGAGCGCAAAAACCCAAATGGCTGTTCGGTTGCTCCAGTGTGACCCAAAAACTGAATTGGTCATCACTGGTCAGAGAAATCAATAACTTTATTAAGTGTATACTAACCCTACCTACCCCATAAACCTACAATCTGACAGGCTGTTGTATGTGGACATTTTATATTACGCCACTAGAGGGATGCACAGACAAATATGAGCCTTAACCTCTGTAAATGTAAAAAAAGAAGTCTAACACTAAACATATAAACTTATAAGACCTGCATTGATTTTGTAATACTACAGCATATATTCATACTTTAGTTTTTAGTAGTTACTAGTACCTAAAATATTTACTGAGCATAATTAGTGTCAACCAGAAGATATGTTGTTTTAAGCATGTCAGACCAGACAGCAAAAAACAGTTGCAGTTTTATTTCTTACATGTTTAGGATGTTAACATATGGCTATTAATATGTATGCTTTAATGTAAAATGTGTGTAGAAAGAGTAAAAAAACAGACAAGAAAAAAGGAGAATCTAGACTTGAGGCAAAAAAGGCAAAAATGATAAAGAACAAAGAGGAATAAGGATCTTAATAGTGTGAATTTATGTAATTTATACAATAATCACTAAAACAGGGAAACAGATCTCAGTCAGCAAGACTTTTATTACTATAATCTGCCCACTAGGAAGGTATAAAAAAACTCCATCTAAAGGTTTTTACAGTAAATTAAAATAATTAAGACCTTTTTTTAAATTTAAACCTAAACTAATAAATAATGAGTTATTTTACTGATTTACCTTGTAATAAAGTTGCAACAAAACTTTGAAAACAGATTGCTGGGACATGGATGTTTACCTGGAATTCAGTCTTCAATACTCTGGGCAAGTTTCAACTGGAAAACAACTCAAACATCTGCACAGCTACTTTGTCAGCAGGGAAGTAAATCCAGTTGCTCTATCATTATTATAATGATCTCTTGTAAAAAGAACGGTTGCTAAATGAAATGCTGATAAAATGTGCTCCGAAAGTGTGTACTTGTTTACAAAATCAACAATCGTTGACAAGGAGAACGTTTATGTTTGCAATGAGAGTAGTTCCTGTTCTCAATAACCCTTTTTTTTGTTGTTGTTGTTTTTAAAGGATTTTCCTCACTAATCCAAGTAGAATTAGTTAAAAAACTATATTAATGAACAAAGTAATGAAGTCATCCTCGCTCATGGTTCCTACAACAAACATCCTTTTTATTGTTTAGGTGAGTTCCCCAACGTCACCAGCATTATTTCCATCCAGAGTTCCTTGATGTTTCCAAAAAGATCTTGTTTTGACAGGGGCGATCCTAGCCTGTTTGGTGCTACTCAATTTGGGGGCTTCTTTATCTCTCTTCTTTCTCTCTCTTCTTTCTCTTGTTTCCTCAATTTTTCCGAAATTGCGCACCTGATTGACCTTTTCTTTTCCACCTTCTGTAGTTAGCACTGAAGCTGAATAGGTTATATGTGCTGCCCATCTCTAGAGTTGCCACATCTGACTGCCAGTTGCCAGCCCCACACCACAAAACCTCCATTGAAAGCCACATTAATATTACCAGATGTGATATATATGTTTAAATATACACAGCTTTGGGGGGGTTAAAAGTTTGGCTGCTTTTCACCATATTTGGTAGGCTATTAGGAGGTCCAATGTGTTCAAATGCTGCCCAATCTGTCAACACCGTCATTCGACAGTCCAAACTGTCTAGATTTATTTTTGTGTCATTATTACTGATCATATTTAAAGTACTACAAACAAAATGTGCTCCGTTTCTGCTCAATCAAACATGTTTATCTAATTTGATTAGATGTGGTCATGCAGCCCTAATGAGAGGCCGCCCTGGACATGTCACCTATATCAAGAAATGCTGATATATATTGATAATGGGAGTGTCTAACTAATATGGAAACTGTAATTGTAAACTTGTAATTGTAAAGAGTGTCATGTTTTTGTGAACAACCCCATTCATTTTACATCTAAATAAAACCTAAAAAATAATTGGAGGTCACCAAATTGATCAGTGGACTAAATCAAAGAGAAAATCTGCAGCATGACCTAAAAAGACAGGATTTGGTAAAATAAATAAATAAACGAATACATGTAGAAAACTGGTAAAAAATGTGTTTTTCTATCATGTAAAATTAACGATTTAAATTAAGATTTGTAGTTATACCATAATAAAATGTGTAAACACCAATTTGAAATGCACTATTTTTACAGATATAAGATACAAAGAAAACCCCAAACACCAATATACAAATTCTATATTTATTTCTACCTTGAAACAGAGATGAAAACAAAAAGATATTCAAATAAAAATACAATTACTAGTAATTTTATTGTCTAATCTTAGTTCTAACTTTAATGTAATGAGTCTAAAACTAACCCAGCAACAGTGCATGGTGCAAAAACATCCCTGATTGGTTAAAAAGATCCTACACCAATAAGCTTTAGTTAACTGAGCTTGAATGTTACAGAAGAGCAGATTATTGGTGGTAGTGCCCATAAACAGAAAGGTAAGGGGAGCAATGCTGGAAGCTGCGATTTGTACAGCCATGAAAAGCTCTGCAGGTTTCAGAAAACATGTTCTGGTACTGTATTGTTAACCTAAGACCGAAACCCAGCAATTTTCACAGTTTATACACCGAAAACCTATAGAAATAAAAGTCATCCACACAGAAGCAACATTCCAGACCAGAATAAACGACTTTCTGCACAACGGATCACTGAGTGCGACTCATACTGTGGTCCGATTGTTTTAAAATAGTCACTTTGGGATGTGAACATTAATATGGACCCCATTTTCCTATAGCATTTCCTGCTTACTGTTTAAATTCAACTTCCTGAGTTTGTCTTAGATAGGAATTCAACGACTGCACAAACTAAAGGTGTTTTAATTAGGGATGCACTGATATCAAAGACTGTTTTTTATTGTCTAGTTTGTAGTGAAACATACTTCAAACAAGACAAAACTAACTTAAAAGTCACTCATAAAAGGTATGAGCTTATTTTAATTCAATATTGGTTGAATATTGGTTAAAAAACAAACCATTGGCATATTTTAACACTTAGAACAAGTTTCAACGAAAAAATAAAAAAAAATATCTTCCAATTGAGCCGGTGCTTTATAGTTTATTCAAAATTTACTTTAAAAAAGCTCCTATATCTTGTGGAAAAGTAGCTGGTAAGTTAATTTTTGTCTTGTTTTAAGTGTACTAAGATGTGCGCACTAGAAAACGAGACAAAAATACAAGGCAGTACTTTGTTTTTTGACATAACTGTCACAGTGACGAACAAACACCAGGTTATCAACAAAAACAGTAAATGCACAATATGCATAAATATCGGTTGTCATCATCGGCTCAGTTTTACATATCAAACTGATACGGATAGTTTGAAAATGACCAGCATCGGCTGATATTGAGTTTTACAGCCGATATATCGTGCATTCCTAATTATAACGTATTCAAACCATGCAGAATTGTAAAATAAGCTAACAAAAAAAAAAAAGTAAAATAAAAATCCATACTTGAAGTCCATCCTGTATCCTTACGGCTCTGTTCAAGACTTAACACAGAGACAGCAGGATAGAAAGCGTGTTCAGGCTGGAGGAAGAAGCGGTGAGATTACCCTGAAGCCCCAGAGAGGATTAACAGTTACAGCATCCTGTTTTGATTTACATCATTTAAAACCAGAAACACCCTGTATGATCAAATAAAGTGTGAAAACAGCTAAATATCAGGAATATTATCCATGTTGAGGGTTCATTTATGAATTGAATTTATTATATAAAGTTTTGTTTATGGCTCTTTTCCCACAGCTAGGACACACGAAACTGGGAACGCAGTAAGAAGCATTGAGTCATTCTCTAGATTTCTTATGCGGATCATTTTGTTTTAGTCGCTTAAAATTAAAGAAGCATTTTTGTTTTGCTTGCAACTTAAAGCTAGAGTAAATCTATGCCTTTATGGTAAATACGTCTTATGCATTAATCGCCATGCGGACGGCTCTAAAGGACTTATGAAAGCCTCACGTTCCCAGTTTTATGCGGAGTTGTGCTTGTTTGTTATCTGTGACGGTCGATTACAGTTCGGATGTGATGACTTTAAATTAGATGACAGTCATGAAACATCTTCCAGTAGCCATTTCAGTTTCTGCATGTACATTTAAAAAATTTTAAAACCTGTTATGAATCTGAACTGGGGAGGGGGAAAAAAAAATCATAATAATCACAAATATTTGTAATTTCTTATCTAAAATGTTTCAACAAATAAAAAGCAGCCATTGACAAATAAGTGGTGAACATGATGATGTACTTCAAATTAAAGGTTAATTTTATTGATCTTTAGCTTTAAGTGAACTAAAAACAAGAAAAATAAAAACCATTCTGGTGCCACTTATAAAAATAAAATAAAAAAAGCATCTTTATCAAATCCATGATCATAATCCTGCATGATTGGTTCTGAAATGAAAAAAAAACAACCCTAAACCAAAATGAATTCACCTGCACTTCTATCCACTTGTGCACAAAGAGCACAGTTACCTTTAAACTGCAAGCAGATCTCCCAGCTTGTCCCCAACCAGCTAGTCGTAATGTAGAAAAACTCATGTTTAGCATTAAACAGTGCCAGACCTCAAAACAGCCAAAACGCTCTTCTTCACCCCCCAGGTATGATTTACATGTTAAACGGACCAAAAAAGAAAAGAAAAACTAATTTTTACAAAAATAACAGAAAAAAAGGGGGAAACGAGAAGAGAGGACGTGAACACAGCGACTTTCTCTGCATCATTCACTCACATTTTCCACACGGAGAAATGGCGAGCAAAACAAACGTTCAAAAAAAAGAAAAACAAAAAAAAAAGTGTTTATTCAGATAAAACCCCGACTGGACCCTGGTTGTCCTTGTTGCTGTTCGGCGCCAACGAAGGGACGAGTTTGGGAGGTAGAGAGAAAGAAAGAAAAGTGTTGGAACGCGACGGGTGGCAAATCGCAGGAAGCGGACTGGGCAGCTGTTATTTCTTGGCCTTTGCGGCCTTGGCGGCGTTCCGTGGAGGAGTGATGGGTCGCCCCAACCCGCCACCTCCTCCTCCGTACGGGTACAATTTCTTATCTGCTGGCTTCAGAATCTATGAGAAACAAAAGAATAAAAACATTTGTTTTATTACACCACCACTTTTATATTAATCATTTATATTTCCAGGATTCATAAACATCTAAAAAAAAAAAAAAACTCATTTAGTTTGCGGTTTTTTCCTTTTGCAGCCTGTTTTAGGTTTTACATCAGTCAGATTCCTCAAGAGGAAATGTTATGTATTAGCTCCAAATTGGGTCATAATTTTTTTTTTATTTGATGGTTTGGATTAGAGACGCTCAAATTGGTGAGTTTTGTTTGGATGGACCTAAAACATCATTTAGTAATGAAAAACAAAATGACAACACTGGAAAACACAGATATGAGAAATTGTTTTAACATTTTTTTATAGAAAGGTCAGCATTTCAGGTAAACAACAAAAACCTGTTCACTTTCAGCTTATTTCCTGTATCCACAAAGCATTAGAATTCAGAAGGATTTGACAATGGTATGTTTAAGTATTTTCCATGTTGGGTAGTCCAATTATTGTTCTGGTATATTTATTGTTTCTATTAGATGCTCCCACAGTTTCCCTCTTTGATCCATGACAAAACTTATGGTGGATTCTTAAATGATTAGCTGGAGAGACAACAGTTCTACCTTCGTTATAGACTCCAGACTCCATTATTCCAGATGTTCTTGTTTTTACCCATATCTCAGGCAAGCTTTTGATTGACTTCCATATTCTTCCTGATGCTGAACTATTCAGACTACAAATTTAACGCGAGCGGTGCTTCTGTTTCATGTTTACATTAGTAACAACGGACGCCACCGCCTGTGGATGGATTTAAAGTTGTATGAGGGACAGGAGCCGGCCGAAAAATAACTAAATCGTAAGATGAAGGAACCTGGGAAAAAAGAAAGCTAAACATGACACTTCAGACATTGTTTGCGTCCAGATTTACAACATATGGCTCCTTTTGAAGCCGAATTATGACACAGCCCGACTATTGGATATGCATCAGATTTAGTACCATATTTACGATTTTTGGAGGCGTGATCATTGTTGTGATGTGAAGAAGTCACATTATGGTTCGGTTTGTGTTTCTGCAGCCTGCTAAAAGTCCCATGATGGCTTCCAGGGTGAGGCTGTTCTGGCACCGTACTCTGGTCATATCAGACGGTTCTCCACTTGTATACCTTGCACCCCAGTGGAACGGCTGATTCCACTTCAGAGACCTCCTCAAATCCCTTATCAGACTCATAAGCTGCTTCAGTGTTCTGTCTGTCTGACGCCTCAGGCGGCTCTCACCACTGTGTTCACTCTCACATAGTTGGGTACAAAGCATCCTAAACATCTAAAAACAGGTAATGACATTCTACTGATTTTAAACCTTATGTCATTTGTTCAGGGTTGTAATGTAACAAAAAAAAAGATTAACTAAAGCAGAACACTTCAATAGTTCCAAGAAGGTGCAGCAGGTTGGGAGAAACGCTGAGCGCAGAACGTGCCGCTACACGCACCTGGAAGGAACACATGAGGGTCTCGTCCACACTCATCATGGCACCAGCGTTGTCAAACTCTCCGCAGTAGTTGGGAGCCGAGAAAAGAGTGACGAGTTGCCTCTTTGCGAAAAACTCATAGCCGTCTTCGACCACCTTAGAAGGGAGAAAAGCAGAGTTACAATGGGGTGAAATACGCGACACGTTGAGGCTTTCTTGTATAAATTGTGGTTCGGATGACTGAAGAGCCAGGATGTTTTAGAAAATAACTAAATCATTGCATGAAACTAGGTATAAGATTTGAACTAATATTAAATTGCCAAAAAGAGACCAGCTTGAGTGTCACAACACCTTAAACCTCAGCTTGAGATATTAAACACATGCTTCATCCATCAGGCAGAAAAGCCACAGGAACACCAAGTCCCTAATCAGCGTTCTTTCATTTTTATAGCAAAATTAAAACATAACTTCAATTCTTGGGTTCTAGTGAATTTTCTTATTGTAACTAAAAGTACTAAAAAATAAACTAATATCTATTTTTTTTTGTAAAAAAGCTGATTTTATTATATATCCTTGAAATAAAGCTAGCCATCAGACTGAACTGATGTCAACACAGCAAATACCACAGATATATTTTCTTCTGTTACGTTAGGTTAGAGGCCAAAGCTGCACAAATATTAGCCGTTAGAATTTCTGGGCTTCACCATGTTCGTGTGCAACTCAACTTTGTGTGTCTTTAGTCCAGCACACCTCATGCTTTCCGGACAAGATAAAGACCCACGAGCCATGTTGATCGTTAATATAAAATAATGACCTTAAAGCCTCAAACCTGTACTTTAATAATTTTGATTGTTAAAAACATATTTTTTGTATAAAACATTTAAATGTCTTTGAGAAATTTAAGTCAGATTTACAAGATAGAAGATTCAACCAAATTTAAAATATGGGACAGAGAAAGCGACAAATTTGGTCCAGATCTCATATTTCTCAGATTCTTCCAGGAACCCTGAAAAGTTGCCCAAACTGTGTCTATTTACAAAACTAATGCAGACTAACAGAGAGGCCGGTCGTCCAAAGTGTGTACCTGATGCGCCCTGCATATAAGGTCCATGTCATGTTTGTGCAAAAACTTGGCCACCACATCTGCACCAAACGTGAAAGAGACCCCGCGGTCGTTCTCCCCCCAGCCCAGCACGTCTTTGTCTGGATCGGCCCATAGCAGGTCACACAGCAGGCCCTGGTCAGGAACATCTGTGGGCCGCATGACTCTGCGGATCTGCTCCATCGACTGAAGGTCTGGAGAAAGACCTGGAGAGGAAAACCTTTTTTTAGATATGCAATCTCAAAACCACTTGTCTAAAGGAAATCGTCGTACCTCCGTGACAGCAGAAAATCTTCTCATCTACGATAGCAGCCACGGGTAAACAGTTGAAGCAGTCTGTGAAGGTCTTCCACAGCTTAATGTTATACCGTCGCTTACCTGTTGGAGCAAACAGAGCGTAAACACGCAGCCTGGCGACGGCATGCATCACCCGCAGGCGGCAGCTCGTACTCACACTCATCGTAAAAGCCGTAGATTCGATTAATGGAGGCGCACTCGTGGTTGCCGCGCAGCAAGAAAAAGTTTTCGGGGTATTTGATCTTATAGGCAAGAAGCAGACAGATGGTCTCCAGCGACTGCTTCCCTCTGTCTACGTAGTCGCCCAGAAACAGGTAGTTGCTTTCCGGAGGGAAGCCTCCATATTCGAAGAGTCGGAGCAGATCATAGTACTGACCGTGGACGTCGCCTGCAGGGGGCAACAGAAGCGCAGAATTTAACCACCACTTTAAAGAATTGCCTGAGTGTGCAGCATTTGCTGTTAAAGCTTATTTTAAGCCATTTGTTTCTACATCAACACCCGTCTATCAATTACACTCACCACATATTTTTAAAGGGGCCTCCAATTCAAGCAGGATTGGCTGGCTCAAGAAGATTTCCCTGGACTTGAGACAAAGGCCTCGGATCTCGTTCTCCGCAAGCTGAACATTCTTCCCTGGCCGGGAGCCCTTAACTGATGAGAGAGAAATAAACCGGGATCATTTATGAGCGAAACATCAAGACAAACATGTACTCTAAGCTTTAAATGAGGCCTAATAAAGATTGACATTCAGCAAAGCAATAAAATGTGACGCTTGGATTTCGAACCAGACCACCAGGCTGGACAGCCAACACCTCCCACAAACCAAATGTTGTCAAATTCTGTTTGGAGATCAGACTTGTCTGCATTTCCGCAGGTACTTGCATCTTTTGGAGTTTTTTTTAAATTTTTATTCTTTGTTCCACATGTTGTGAAACTGTTAAGACCTTGGCAAGAAAACAAGTATATGAAGCAGCAAAGAGAAAAAAAAAAAAAACAGATCTGTGGAAAATACAGCATCTTGCTGCAGTCAGGCTTAAAAACGAGGTCACTCCATTTACATGGATGTTAAAACCCAAGCTGAACGAAAGAAAACCCACTTCCTCTTTAATCTGATGTTTTTGACACATATTATGCTCACACATGATCACAGGCCTTTTGGCGTGATCGCGTTCAGCCGGATGGTTCAGAAAACACTCAACTCCACAGAAACGAGCCGCTGTTATAAACTTAAATCACATATTGAAATTACGTTAAGCCCACAGTGGGTGAACATTCTGTTCTCTGCACGTTATCTCAGGAATTCAGCAGGTTTATCAAACGTCTGTTTATCATGCATTTTCACACATACCGCACATGGAAACGGAGGAAAAACGATGAACATGGGAACAAAAACCCCCCCTACCCTACTTCAGATCCACATTGTGTAACGTGCATTTTACCAGCATCTTTATTAAAGAAGAGATATCAGAGTTATTTATTCAGATTCAAACGTGCCAGCTGCAAGAAGTCACAAGAGATATGAAAGAACGGTGCAGACAACGAATGCTTTTGCTTTACGGGCCCCAAAGTGAGACGGCTGTAGTTAATAAAAAAATAAATAAAACCAGTTTGTATCAATGACAGAGTCAATATAAGCTCACTGAATATGTGAGATGTGTCCGACAAACACCTTTAGAGTTCTGCTTCACAAACTGCAACTCCAGCTCAAGATCCTCAACATTTTATAGCGTACAAAAAGACGGAACAGGCGTTTGATAAAAACCTCATAATAAACCGCAATGACAGTTTGATGGTCAATGATGATTGACATACAGCTGATTTCTGCAAGAATATTACATATTTGATTATGATTTTTATCTAGTAATTAACACAAAATTTCAAAAAAAATTACTTCAGGTTTTATAAGACAAATCACATACTGATGAGTTGAATGCATTATTCCATTTATCTGCATCAGGATTGCAACAAAAAGTTAACAGTTAAAATAGCTTACAGCTTAAACGCTGCATATTCAGCTCATGTCAACTCCCCAGAATCATGAGTATTTCAGATATAGATCAGACTGCATTCCATATGTTTAGTCGCTGTAGATAAATAAAAAAAAGTTGTTTGTTTCTATTCACCGCTTTGGAAAAAAAGAAATGTGTATTTCATAAAATTAGTTTCTGACAAACTAGAGGATTGTTAAGCGCGAATGCATTGTGTTAAAGTCAACCTGCAAGGCTGCAGCTCGATGATGAGGGCAACAAAATGTGGAAGTTGTTTACTTTTGTATTTAGTGAGGGTAAAAAAAAAATGCAGCTATGATTGTAGACATGGATATGTTTGGCAGACGAAATTTCCTGGATTTATCATTACTGATGCAGTCTGAATCTGCCTGTGTTGGACATATAAAAGAATTACATTATAATGTCACTAGCATGCAGGACATACACAAAAAACAAAGTTATGACAGAATCATTCTAGATATGTAATTTTATTATATTTAGAATTATCTATGTTGTAAAATACAGAAAGACTTTAGATTAGCGTCATCTATTTTATGTTTCATGTCAGATAAAGCGGTTTTGTAGAAGAACAGGAAGTCAACACTTAAATCTAGTAAATTAGTCAAAACTGAGAGAAGAATCAAATTAAAACCATGTAAAAATCATGTACAGTGTTTTATGCTAGTATACTGTAGAAAAATATAGGAGCTATTACAGTGGAATGTTCAACAGAATAGGAATGGAGAAAGAAAGACAGGAGTGCAGAATAGATCAGGAATAACCAACTGGATACAGAAGGAAGGCACGACAGCAAAGGGACGGAAAAGGCAGGGAAAAGTAGATATAAATATCGCCCCGTTGCTTGCTGCGTTAAAGCGGGATTACCGAAGGCTAAGCCCTGACAGAGCTTACTCCAAAGTTAGCCTCAGAGTCAGTGGACGACAGCAAGGGGTTCACACAAAAGGCTTTTCAAATCAGAGGCGGAGGGCTAAACACAAAACACTGCTGCAGTGCCATAGGAAAGTCGCCTCTGTACTGCAGAGCGATGCCACCGGGCGCATCCATAAGCGACGACATCACAGCTCACTTGGCCTTAGATCTGTGTAGGAAATCCAATTGTGGTGGCTAATTACCCAAACACATTCAATTGGTTTGGTCCTGAAACACAAGTCGGTAAACAGGAAGTTCATGTCAACTGTCTGGTAAAAAAAAAAACAACAACAAATAACTCAACATTTGTATTTGTTGCAATTCAGCAAGAGCAGCAGGAAAGGTGTTTATTACCTTGTAGTTTTGAAATAAAAAAAACAAAACAAAACAGATCAATATCACCTTAATACGTGCAGAGTAATTTGACCCACCAATAAGAGCAGAAGCAGCAAGTGTTGCATAACAGGATATAAATACTGCCACTATCGACCTTGTTTGTTTTCTCCTGTGTTTGGCAGACAACCTTATCACAGTCCAAGTACAACAAGCCGGGTTCAAACGCTCCAGCATGTCCCACAGTCAAAGTCAAACTCGCAGGAGACGGTTCCACCGTCTCATAAAAAAAACCCAAAAAAAAAAAACCCGAACAATCACAAAGACGATCGGCCTGGAGGAGAACGTAAACAATGATTACGGTTAACCAGAGCCATAAGGCAGGGAAAACTACAAACATCTTCAGGTCATGGATAAATTACTAGAAAACGATATGACTGTGTGCTGAAGAATGCTGGGAAATTTAAATATGAATGTAAAGATTAAGCTTTTTATTTGAAATGCATATTTTGCAAACATCTATAGGTTTAGATGTTTTCATTCTGCTTAAATATTTGACTGACACTAATAATTAAACTACAACAAATAAAGAGCCTGAAGTACTATAAATAAAGTCTCTCAGATTTTAACAGTTTTAAATGCTTTTAGTATCCTCTACTATCTGTTACTGTAAACCAATGTCTAGTTTTATAACCTAATAAAGTTCAATGTTAGCAAGTTAAGAGTATATGTAAAAAAAAAAAAAGTCCTGTAGGTAGTCACAAAAACAAGAGACAAGATGCAGGATAGAAACATCGCCTCAGTTTTATATTAGATTTGACTTAAACCCATTTAGGGTGTTTAAGAGTTTTTAAGCTCGTTTTTTAAGGTTTCATCACGCTGCATTCATATTTTGAGTAACTCTCTCTTAGCTGATAAATGAAAGTAACTTTTGTTGATTTTAAAACAGCGGAACAAAACTTTTTCAAAGCCACAGTAAAAAAAAAGAAGAAAAGAAACACCAGGTGAGAATCTTTTCCTTACCAAGTCTACTTCAATGTCAATGGTTCTGCACATTATTTTGTTTATGATTAATATAAAGTATAACTTAATCATGGATTATTCCTAAAAAATAAACATAATTATTTTGCATTGATCAAAACACAACTACTGTATGAATAAAATCTATGAGTCAAGTATTTTTTACAAATATAAAGCTTTGCATATTCAGGCTGTCAAATATGATAATTAAATACGTGTTTGGTCAGAGAGCCAACCCTAAGGAAAAATAAACCCATATGTTTCCGTTAAAATGAAATAAAATGACTTCATTTTTTAGAATCTATTAATTTAAAATTAATTTATTCAGATTTGATTCATGAAACATACATGAAAATTCCCACCATCTACAATAATAACTGAGATTACAATGAGATTAAGAGGAAGTTAGTTTCAGCTTCTGTGTGAAGTTTTAACATAAAACACCTGAAAACATTTAAAAACACAGGAAAAATCTTTACAGCCTTGTTCATGATGTTTCAGTAGGTTTGTTTTGAAAGAACAGATCATAAACAACCAGCCAATGACTGGAGGTGTTATGCCGCATCCTCCAGAAGGAAAACACACAAAACACGCCTCCAGGAAAGAAAACCGGCCCGACTTAAAAAAAAGAAAGAAAAAAAGTACGTCAAAACTTATTATTTGTCGAATTGATTCTCAAACAGGTATATTGTTGCCATAAAGACAAAGCCGTTGTCAACAACCATCCATTAAGAGCTTTCTGCTCAAAAATGTTACATACTACTTATAGCCTAACAGACTAAATTGTAAATAAATTCATAAATTGAGTTTATTTCTTTGACCCAAAATTAAGTTTAGCCGAAAATTAACAAACAGAATAAGGCCAATAAACAAGTATTGTCGCTACAGAAAAACTGACATTCAACATTTAGCAACAAGACAAAAGGGAAAACTACTGTTTTACAGTCAGGGCAGACCACAAAAAGTCACCCTTACAGAGGTTGAAGGCATCAAAGCATAATAATGAATAATCGAGGGGAAAAAAAAAAACAAACAAGGTTAACTTCTAATATTGAGACAATTTCTGCAGACTTCCTCTCGACTTTTTCTCATTTCCTGTCTGATTACTGACATTAAAGGCAACTTACGAACTTCAAATAAAATGAAGCATAAGCAACTCTGATAACGCTGCTCAAAGCAAAACCCATCAGAGTTTGGACGAGGTTCACATGGCAACTAATAAATATAGATTACAGCATTCGTTGGACCTTAAACTCAACAGAAAATTAATCATTTCATATATACTTACGCAACAAACGTTTTACGAAGCCTACTTTGTTTTTGTTTTCTTCTTGTTCACAGCACACAATATTTGGAGCTTTCAAAGCTTTAAGCCAGGAATCTTTAACTCTAGACCTCGAGATTGGGTGTCCTGAAACGTTCAGGTGTGGTCCAACACACCTGAATCAAAAGGCTGAATCATGTCTGCAGTATGAAGTCACGTTCTCCGGGTAATGACACACGGGACAGGAGATCTAGACCCTGCTATGAGCAATAATCACCACAGTTCAGAGGAAAACACTAGAAATACACCACCCTGTCTGTTAACTAGACATAAATATCAGAATTACCTTACATTTCTGAAAACAATTTAAGAAGTTTGACTAAACAGGTGATTTTAGTAGGTTTCCAAGCTACAAGACAACCTAATCTCTTCAGCCATGTTCTCTCACCTCCCATAGGTCAACGAGACATGGAACAGAAACATATGGCAGGTCATTCTCATAAGAACAATGTACTGAAGGATGTAGCTAGCCGTTTCCTTTTCAAGCACTACATATCAGCCATGGTACATCAGCTTTACGCTCTGCTGGTTCCCAGTTATGTGTGGCACAAACACCAACAAGATACGCCAGAAAACACACCGTAAGCAGACCCAAGTTGGTGGCAGCCTGGTTTTGCCGTTTTCACAGAAATTGACATGTTAGACGGTTTCCTTGTACCGTCTCCAGCCACGCACACACAGACTGCAGCTGTACTACAACGGAAATTATTTTACATACGAAACGATAAATCACTTAAGCCGGTACGTCTGGTCAGGTATTAGATTTGGTGTTTTGGAGGAAGCCTGTTAAATCACAGTAATCAGCCGATTCAGAGTAGGGAGTGTTGTAGTCAAAAATCCCAAACAAATGATTTACATTTCTGCCAGAATCTTATGCGAATTAAAGAAAAGTTGGTAATTCCTAATGTTTGACCTTAAACATTCAATTTGTGCACGAAGATTAAAACAAGTGGAAAGTGGGAAAAATATGTTTGTTCCCAAAATTACGTAAACAATGTTTGATGCAGATTTGATACACAAACTGAAGATACAAATGTGTATCTGTAGACATTATATATGCAAATTAGTCATTTTGAAGCACTATCCCTTTTTTGTGGAATATTTTAACCACTTCCTGAATGTTTGAGTGCTAAACGCTTGCAGCTGCCAACTCAACGGCAGTTTCATTTCTACAAATGTATGCAGTGATTAAAGCAGTAAAAAAAATTCTTGTGCATTAACTAGAATCTGAATAGTTACCTTTGGTGCGTTCTGATATGAAACTGGCAGGTCAGATTTTAATCCCACCTCAATTCAAATACCTGCAGCCAACAGCATGCATATTTTTTAGATTTGGTTAGGTTTCTTGACTTCTATCTTTGGATGGATTATTATTTATTTGATATAGATCAAATAAATGACAGCGAACTCAGCAGCCCAGCACTGAAAGGAAACTGACACGGTCATCAACTTGGAAAAGTCCAATTAATGCATCTCTACTAATAATAGGCCAATTTTTAGCCGCTTCTTTTTGAAAATTGAACTGATTACAGATTTGAGTCTTAACTTTTTTTTTTTACTATTGCAGATCACAAATATACGTACAGCATTGCATAGCATACAGCTGTTCTTTCTCTATATAAGGCTGACTCTACACGCAGTTTCCTTATCTGTCTTTTAGTATCATAGGTTTCAGGTTTGCTACAGGTTCCTCCATTTGGCAGTGCTACTGGGAAATTAAGCAGAAATCGTAATGGCCAGAAAGAAACATTTACACAGTGCACTTGCGGAACGGAAAGATATACATTGAGATATGAATGCAGAGAAGAATCTCCACCTGCAAGGCTGTCCTTTTGAAAACCATAAACAAGTCAAGTTAAAGGAAAGTTTCCAGTGTTGGGCGCTGAGCCGACTGTAGTTATACTGTAGATAAAACAACTTATTGTAATGTTCCTTTTGTTTCCCTTACCTACAACTTATTGTTAGTTAAAATAAGCACAAAGAAACATTTAATGTGATTTGTGTTGGACTGAAACAGCGGACGCTTTTCTGTGGAGAAATAGTAATTTTTAATGGTCTGAGGAAATGATTTAGGGGGGACACGGTCAAATTTTAATATCTGGCTTAACACTGTGGGAACATTAAAAGCTGCATATTTGTTTATTGTTAGGTCTACTAGTTTCTACAGATTATCTATTCAGCATACGTCAAAATTATATATTTCACGTGTACTCAACTCCCGGTACACAAAGTGTTACTGTGTACTAGAAGCATGTCAATGTATGTGTATGTATAACAAATAAAAAACGTTTTTATTTTATTTATGTTTAATTGATTTAAAAAAATAGATTTACTTCTTAAACTTGTTAATACAATAAAATTTGAATTTCTAAAATTCACAAGCTTCTATTCTCAATCATTTCCTACTTCAAAAACACAAATACCCTCAAAGGTGATATTTCTTATGCAAATATTTCTACCACACATTTTCACTTCACTAAACTTTCCCTTCATGAGTGTGGACCAGGGTTTTTTTCCCAGCAAAGTTATGGATTGGAGTATCTAAGCAACAAATCAGAATAGGATTTATTGCCAAGTACATTATTGGACATATAATAATTGTTTTGAGCGTATTTGGTGCAAAAAATAAATAAAAAAAAGTCTAAAATATGGATATGAAATATCAATATTTCAGCAAATTATATACATAAGTTTAGGGTTAGATACTATTAAAAAAATATAAAAGAATGAGCTGGTTTTTTTAGATTTAAGATATGAAAATTAAACAAAAAGACTAAAATATATCTCTTTGTAAATAGAATCAATCAAACTCCGGCTTTGTGTTTTCTAATATACCAAAAGTATCAATTTATAGAGAAAAAAGTATAAGGAAATACTACAAATGTTTCTTTAAAACTAGTCTGTAGTATATAAGCAACAATAATAACACGCATATATTAGTAAACGTGATGATTTGACCATTTAATGCGTATAGTCACACATTTTCTGCATGCATGCCAGATGTAAGGTAGTTTCACAGCTTAATGAAAACTGATTCGCATAAGGTAGATATTAAAAGAGGTGCTCCATCCACAACACGTCACTATAACGTCACGCATTTCTTTTTGTTAACTGAATGGATCTGAAATGAAAACGAAGAGTAAGACCAGTATTTGATAAAAAGAAGGAACTCTCTGTACAAACAGACATAAATCTATGAGGCTGATACAGATCCAACCTTTGATCTGAACAAATCCAAGCCATGCTAAGAGTAGCAGCTCCGGTTTAATGTAGGCTAACAAACCGAGACCGGCTCCGGGATAAATTGTTCAATAAAAAAACATCAACAAAAAAAACATTTGACCACAACATCATAGAAAATAAAACAACCTAACCTTGGTTTGAGTTCCGCTTACCTTCCAACAGACGCTGAATTATAGAGTCGATGTTTAATTTGTCCGGCTCCGCCATTTTCTGACGTTATCGGGAAGTGAGACCTCGGGTTTTTTCGACGCAGCTTTTTTTAAACAATTCAAAAGAAAGAAGAGAAGATAAACAAGTTACTGTATATTTCAAAAACAGACGTAGAATTTCGCATTCAGAAGAAAAGAACAACGACAAAACCGAGTAACAGGAACACAATCAATGAGCTAATCCAAGCTAAAGCTGCTACACTTTTTTCAGGCTCGGTAATAACACGTTAAGATGACAAAATGTTCTCCAACCTTCTCTTCAAAGCGGTATCTGCCCACCCAGTGCGGAATAGGAGGGGGTAATTTATTAAAAAGGTTAAATCTTGGCCCCGTTTACTCCTGCTTTGTCCAGCCCCGGGTCGCTCCTCTCTTCCCCCCGCAGGAACTTTAAAACAGGGCCGTTTTAGCCGAGCGTCTACGGCGACATACGACGCTGAATCAAACCGAACTCGTCCCACCCTTTTCGGAAGCTGATTGGTTACGAAGCTCAGCCTTTGGCGGCTGATTGGATGATTGCTGCGTCGGTCATAGAAACCTCAACTCCGACCACAGTTGTTTTTAACGGCTTCAAACGGTGAAAATCCTACTAAACGTTAATTGCGCCATCTAGTGTTCAGACCTTTAATTGCAACACTTTATGATTTTATATTAAATTACATGAAAATTAAACGAGTTTCGACTTTATTTAAACGAGGACTTCATATTTCTTCTCACTGCATGAATTTTTTTATAGTTTTGAAGTATATTTAAAATTATTAACCAACTCAAAAATACTTTATTTATCCCAAATGGTTTTGGAGTATCTCATTTAACTAAGGAGTTCTTGTAGATTGTGATGGCTTTAGGCTGGAAATATCTTCTGTAGTGGTCTGTTTTGCAACTAAACTGAAGAAGGATTTGACTGAAGAGACTGTTTTCCAGTAACAGTCTCATGAGGAGGATGTCCAGGGTTGTCTATAATTTTCTTGATTTTATGTAAATCCTTATTTGCATCATCATCTCTAGAGATTACACATTTGTCCCCAGAACAGAACCAGCCTTTTTTATCAGGTTTGGTGAGCCTTTTTTAGGTCCCTTGCTCTGATGCTGCTGCCCCAAGATATGAAGGCAGAAGAGATGACACTCTCAACAACAGACTTATAGTAGATCTACAACATCTTGCTACAAACCTTGAAGGATTTTAGCTTCCTCAAGAATTAAAATCTGCTCTAGCACAGCTGGTCTGCCCAAATTGTGTCAGAATAAGCAACAACATTTTTTTTATACCTTTTGAAATTTGATCCATAAATCAAATGTTCAGTTTTCGATTTATTCAAAGAAACTACAAATGCTATTGCAGAATTATCTGTTTCTATACAGTTTTCTGCTGATTTTTGTCTTTGATCATCTATCCCACTGAATGATGATTAGTAATACCTTATAAAACTTACATAAATGTCCATGTTTTATTGTTTGAGTCATTACATAAAGCGCTGAGCAATAAATTGATATACTAGAGTTATAATTGTGGACCAAGTTGGCAAGAACACAGCCTCGCCAAAGGATGCTGTCATTTTCCCTAATATATAGGACAATAATTCAGCGTTCAATCTTAACCGCAATGCTGTTGTAGCATGTGTTTTTTTATCTCACAAAAATAAGTGTAAAAGTAGATGATGAATCTGCATGCAAATGTGGCTAAGACCTGTCTTTTCAGGAAGGGGAAACAAAACCAGAGTAACCTGTTATAATGAAAACATGTTCAAGCCATTAGCCTATCTTCATCATAAACACTGCTGTCAGGACACTGACACAATCATTGGCATGAATACTTGCTTTTGAGGAATGAAATATCATAATATATAAAAAAATAAAGAAACAGAGAAAAAAACTAAAACCAATGCTGAGTATATTATTGATTTACCAGAATATCAAAAGTGTATGCTAAATATGCCTATTAAATATAATAAACATGTCTTAAATATAGACATCTTTTGAACTATGTATTTTTGTTACTCAATGTAAAATGCTAATTATAATTGTCATGTTTTTATTAGCTGTAAGCAGCAAAAATTATAACTAGCAGAAAAAAAGGCTTGAAAATATTCGGCATGTAATTAATCTAAATAATCTGCTCTTCTTAGTAAGTTAATTAATTGATGTTTGTACAGGAACAATACCTGCATAGAGTAAAGATACATTAAAAGTATGAATTAAAACAAAATCTAACTATAGATACTCCTCTAGTACAACTTCTGATAAACCTTAAAAGTAAATGAATCTGTTATTACAAGCTGCATGCACTCATTCATAAAAAAAAAAATAAATAAAAACCCTAAAAATCATTTTTGCAGAAAGGTCAGCACTTCTCTAACATTTCACAGGGTTGATGCATCCATAAAGTAAAATATTATGCAAGTTTCTTTTCAAAAATTTTAGATCAAGCATCTCCAAATCCTCGCAGGCAACTGTCCTGCAACGTTCAGATGCATCTTGGTTCCAGCATGTCTGATCCAAATTACTAGGCCTGTGTAATTTAGTCTCTCGAATTTATGGTTACATAAAAACTTGGAAACTTATGACGGTTTCCAGTGTGCTTAAAAAGAGCAATGTGTCATAACTCTGTTTTTTGGCCTTAAGCGACCAACAACTATAGGCACAGCTGGCAAGTTTAACTGATTATTTTGGAGCCTGGAGATGGACGGGAGAGGTGAAGGACAGCACTGGTTTGACAGATTAGAAAAGTGAAGGTAGGTTAGTGGTTATGGCTTTTACTGGAAGGGACCGGGCCGGAGGGGAAGACTGATGAGAAAAGTAAATGGATATGCTGGGAGCAAAATACTGGAGAGGACGACGAATGGATTTTACTGCAACAGCTTATGACCCCTAGATGTCAGGGAAGTACTGAGGAAGGTAAGTTTGGGCAGGTAGTTGGTGTCTTGAAAAGCAGATGCGGATGTTCTAGGTACATGAGCTGAAGGTCGAGTAAGTGGTGGACAGGCAGCAGGGTGAAGCTGGTTATGATGATGGTGGTGCTTGTCAATGGGTCGTCAAAGGAGCACAGAGGAGACCAAAGGAGGTGAACTTGGCATAATAGTTTGCGGTGAAAATCCAGAGCATGAGGCAGAGTAAGGGCTAGGAGAGGGAACTATACGGTCTCTGCCTCAGGGAAGCTTATTCTTCTTAAAGGCCCACTGATTAGCAGCAAAAAAAAAGAATCCGTTTATTTATATGGCCCCAATTTACAACAGATGTCGTCTCAAGGCACTTTACAAAAGAATAATTCAATTCAAATCATAAATACATTATAAACAAATCAGTTAAAAAAATGTAATCTAGGGAAACCCAGCAGATTGCATCGAGTCATTGACCAAATCGATAAATTGTGTTATCATTGACTTTACAGCAATCCGTCATACTGAGAATGTATGTTGCGACAGTGGAGAGAACAAACTTCCTTTAAAAAGCAAGGAAGCAGAAAATTGGTGTAAAATTTTACCAAAAGAGTGAAGAGAGGCAGGAATCGTAATAGACCTTGTATTAGATGTTGTCAGCAAAACTAAATGCTAAAAGTAGGTCATACTTTAAAAATAGAATATAAATATTATTTATCATGCCATGATGGGGACATTTTTCGTGAAGTTGAAGGTATGCAGCAAAGGCCTGGGGGTGGGAATCAGACTGGGGACTACTGCATTAAGGACTTCTGCCTCTATCTGGTGCGCCTGCTGGATGAAAGGACCAATGTTTGTGATGATGAATGTGTGTGGAAAGTTTACATTGGAAGCAATATGTTGGAGTGTACATGTGCTTGTGTAAATTAAGTGTCCTTATCATTGTGCTTGTTGTGTTGTAATTGCAGGAAGGACACAGTGAAAACCATGCAGGTGGCTTTTTAGGATGGGCAGCTGCAAGTCAACCATGTATGTACAGCAAGTATGAGCATGGTTGTACAGTATATTTACTGTAGAGCACATACTTAGAACAAATCAACAGGTGAATTTTACTACGATTTCTGCTAAAACAAAACTGAAGTTATTAGGTTTGGACCTAATGAGTAATAATCAAGAGTCACCAAACAGCTTCAGCTATTCAAGCTTGAAACAATGGATTATCAATCTGGATGAATTGATAAACTTAAACCTTGTATACCCAGAGAAACACATCAAGACAGTTACAAAGTTTGTCTTCTATCTTGTTATTAATAATTTTTTGACTAATATCTCAGAACACTGGTGGTGTCCTCACTAAACCTAGAAAAATAGAGCTCAGGGAATAGACTCTAAAGCACTATTGTTAGTTTTAAAGTAAATGAGTGGCCTCAGGTCTTTTGGTTCTGGTCTATGCAGTATCCCATTCAGTTTTCATGCTAATCCAATCTGGAACAGACTTGAAAAATTTTTGCAAAATCATGTTTAAATGACAATTTAGAAAAGTTCAAACATAGGTCATATATCCATAATTTAGTTTTTCGCATGGTTTGGTGCACACAGCTATAATGCCTTTCAAAAATCGGCCCTGCTGTCTGGAAAAGCTCCACTGACAATCTACAGTGATAACAACAAACAAAGTTTGTTCTCACTCCTAATTCATAGGATCCTGCAAAGGAAAACCCGGTTTTTAGACTTTGAATCTAATTAAAATTCAAGAAAACTTCGGATGTTATTTGAAGTTCAATAAAATGATAACTTAAATACTTCCAAATAACGTGTTCACAAGAAAACATAGCATAACAAATGTTAAACCTGTGAAACTTCAGCATATTATACACACAATTAGCTAATTTTAGACCCGATGCTTACTGCGGGTCTTAATGTAGTTTGGAGCGACTAATTAACTGATCAGCTTTGCTTTATGATCAGGGAAACCTAGTCCTAGATAGTCTTTCACATACAAAAATGGGTAGAAGCTCTTCAGTTTGTGAAAGAGTGAGGAAAAAAGATTGCAGAATACTTAAGAAACAACGTTCGTCAGTGTCACATTGCAATGACTTTGGAAATCACTTACAGAGCATAACATCATTATAAGATTCAGAGAAACTGACAGTGTGGGACAAGGCTGAGGACCTTTATTGGAATCCTGTGGTTGACTCTGCATTATTCATAAGCTTGATTGTGTCATTATAAGTAATAACTGGGTCAAAAAATACGCACGGAAAACCTGGGTTAGTAAACAAAATCCAATGTACCACCAACAGATGCCAAATAGAGCTCTAATATACCAAAAATGTAGATTTCCCTAAAAAACGTAAGGCAATATTTATAGGTCTTTATTACTTTCAATGGAAATATCCCAAATCTGTGTCAGTGGACCCTGATGCAGAGATTTAAGCAGGATTAGATGATAATAATTTAGTTTATTAGATGATGGCAGAACCCTGGAACCAGCAAGGTAGAACAGAGAAACACAGGGACCTGCAGGTGGTAACAAGGAGATGTCTGGGAGACTGGGGAACATGAACACAGTTAAGCAAGTAAATACAATATGGAGAATGGGATAAAGAACATGTAAACAGACAACAACACAAAGAATACCTTTAGAGTTAATTGATGAAAGTAAAGAATTTAAAAATAATCAAATACAGCTGAATATTTCTCTAGAAAAAAAAAAACCCTGCTGCTTTGTTGTTAATTTTTGTGTTATTCATTATTTTCACCTATTTAATAGCTTCCATGCTGTCTTCGTTTGTAATGTTTCAATAAATGAAGACTTCAATCATAAAAATAATCACAGCCAAGCCGAGTCTTCCTGACGTGAATCTATTAATACAAGCCAAACTTAAATATTAGCACAATTTAAATTTGAGTTTGGTTTCTATGGGTCTCAGGACTTGTTTAAATGAGGAAAAACTTCACCCATATTGTATGTTCATGTCCCAGTTTATATGAGACCTGGAAACATTGAAAAGCTTTATGGAACTTATAAGACACAGCTGTAATGATTAAAAATACCTATTAAATGTATTTAAGTAACTTTAACCAATATCAATAGCAGTTATTCGGTATGCATTGATAAGGTCACATCTGTACATTTAACAACATTATTTTACATTTCATTGTAACTTTGCCCAAAACTACTCTTAGGAAATATTCCTTTTTATTGTCCCTCCAATAAAGAGATGAAATCTCCTCCCCTGGTTGTAAAGTAACATGTCCTCCCCTTCAAAAGATATCCAGATTTTCCACAGGAAGATATAAAAACATCCTGCATTAATTAAAACAGCTAAAAAGAGTCTTGAAATAATGCCGAAACCGTTCAGTAGCTGGAATCCAACATCAGAAAATAATGGGACTAAATTCCAACACTGAGACTCATCAGCCACCTTAATGCCCTTTTAAACCTGGAATAAGTTAATTTTTTCCATCAAATTCTACAGATTCTCAGGTTTAACTTTTGTCATGTCATCTATATTGAATATGTTTTCATGTTACTCAAAAGTATTGTAGTTTTCATTTTATTCAGCTTTACATAATAGACCAACATTCCTGGTTTTCTGATTTGTATTATGCAAGCCAAAACTACTAACAAGTTTATTTTTAAATCCAATATTCCTTTGAGTTTAATCATTCCTCTCGTGATCCATGAAATCCCAGTGATGAGTCAAGACCTCTGTGCATCTTGACTTCGTCTGCTCACATTAATTGGTCAGCGGTTTCGACACAGACAGGTGTGGATGTGAGGGTTCTGGGATAGCTATGGAAACCTGTGTGGGATTTGTTTGTGTCGACTGGGTGTAACGATAAATCCTCCAGATGACTCACTTCATGTTTCTGCAGGTATGACATATAAGTCAGCATCATCACTGTTGCAACCAAAAAAAAATAAAAAAATCAGTGATGTATTTTTTTTCTTGTTTCTTTCTGGTTGAAATTTGTTGTTTCCTGGAATTTTGAGATCTCCTCTTTTTTCTAAGAAGGGTGAACCGGGAGGAAAACAGAATTTACATCTACATGTCTGCACTGGTTTCAGCTCCACATCTTACCCCATGTTTCTGTCTGAGTAAGGCGCCCCACCTCCACCTGACATTCTACTATAAGTAACCTCCATTTCCTTAGACTGCAGCTTCTCCACGTCTGTGCATCAGAAAATACATCTTTGTTAGCAAAAGGCTCGAAAAAACAAGGCAGAACTTCAACACTAACAAAAAAATAAAAAATAAAATACTAGGTAAGTCTTTTATGCAACATTTTATAAAAACCTTGAAGAAATAAATGTTTTTAAAATGTATGTATTTTAAAATCATGATTAATTAAAGCTTTGCATTTATTCTATTTTTCTTTTTAACCCAGGTTTTTACTGAAAAGCAGAAAAACGAAATTAATTTAAACTAACATTTTTGTTTTTTGTGTGTGCTGGCCTTAATAGGACTGTTTGTTCTATTTCTATTTCTGGGTAGATATGAGGGATCTCCGTTTAAATTTAATACCAGCTGAGGGCATTTCATTTTCTTTTTTATTCTCTTGTTTTAATTTACTCAAAAAAAGGAATTTTTAAAATGTAAAACATTAATGCTGTGAGCGGAAAAAGTATCGAATTACGTTTGCTCATTTTGGTATTTAAATTTTTTTGCTTTATCTAAAGTGAATGATTTTCCTTATAAAATAGGTAAAAGTTGTTGAAAGTAGATGAAAAAAAGTAGATTTAAAAAAAATACATCGTCTTTGTTGGGTGTTGCAAGGGAGTGGTTCAGACAGTCATTGGGTGGAATTTAGGCCTGTCTGGGCATGAATTGAGTTGAAAAATGTAGCCTCAAACCACAGTTTCTGTGAAGGAACACAAATAAACAATGCTT
The DNA here is from genome assembly GCA_032876305.1 of Orestias chungarensis. NCBI lineage: Eukaryota > Metazoa > Chordata > Actinopteri > Cyprinodontiformes > Cyprinodontidae > Orestias > Orestias chungarensis. The sequence continues at coordinate 45,458 of JAVLVB010000226.1, read as the reverse complement.
TGTCTAAGGGGAGGGTATCCAGGTGCAACATTGATTAAAAACCCATGTTAACTGTAACATTGGCATGTAAGAATATAGGATAGTTTTGAGTCTTTTCATAAAAAAATTTAAATGCCAAAGCAAATGTAACTTTTATTATCGTAACTTAAAAATATATATATTTTTTCCTTTATACAAATGTTGTTTTTAGCAGAATGGGTTCATCAGCAGTTCAGATGGTATGTGTCGCCCTCGGGATCATCGGTCTCATCGGGGCCATCGTCTCTTGCGCTCTCCCTCTCTGGAAGGTGTCAGCCTTCATAGGAAACAACATTTTGACCGCACAGGTAAACAACATGTTTTCATTCACTAAGCAGTATTTAACCATTTAAATTATCAAAATAACAATGTTTGATAACATTTGATGTTCTAATATTAATTATTTTATAGGTTAGCATAATATATTTAAGCAACTAAGCTTCCTCTTTTACATCAGGTTGGATTACATTAGCTGTTTATAATTAGTAAAGCCACAATGATCAGGGAATATTATTTCTCACATTTCTTAATTGCCTTTTAAACTACAGAGCTTAGCTGAAGCATTAGGCGCCCTTAAAATTTTTTTTATTTAATTTTGAAAATTAAATCGTCCTCACAGAAATTATGTAGATAGACTTTTTTGTCTTACCTACATTAATTTGGATGCATGCTTAGGGTTGTTCATTTCAATGTCTTGGGATGCTGCTTCAGCATTTCAAAATGAGTATTGTGAAGTGCACCAGTCCTGTCTTCTGCTAAACATCTACAGAAAACAATGCTGCCATCCTCTACTATACATTTTGGATGGTAATGACTCACAAGCTTCGTCTATTTCTTCCTCTAAATGCAACATTAGTGATCAAGTCATTAGACTTTTATTTCAACTTTATAGGACCGCATGACAGACTAGTGTGTATATACAAACTGTAATGTGGGTTTTTATGGTGCTAATGGCGTCTTCGTCTCTGAGCGGCCATTCAGTGAATGCTGTTAAACGACTTGTTTCACTGTGGATCATGACATTATCTTCCTACCCTTCGCTGTGGGATTGTAGGTGCAGGTGTTGCTTTAAAATAAAAAACAAGGTCTGACTTCATTTAGTTCAAATATTTTAAAATGAACTCAAACACATACAGTCCTGACATCATTATGTGAACTTTCGTAAACAGTTTTGACTTCTGACTTTCCCTGGATGAAAGTAAATAAAATCGTTTTTGATTACTTTGTCTGATTTATTGTCAGGTGTTCTACTGCATGTGTGAAAAATCAGTTTCTGTGTTTTTGGGTGATTAGGAAACCCAAGAAGGTTTATGGATGCAGTGTGTAAAGCAAAGCACTGGACAGCAGCAGTGCAAAGTGTACGACTCCATGCTGGAGTTGCCCTCTGACCTCCAGGCCGCCCGAGCCATGATCATCATCAGCTGCATGGTGGGTGGGCTCAGCCTCCTCATCCTGTTCTGCGGTGCTGACTTCACCACATGCGTGCAGAATGAAGACGCCAAGCCCAAAATCAGCTTGGTGGCCGGAGTGGGTCTGCTAGTGGCTGGGCTCCTGACCTTCATCCCGGTTAGCTGGTCGGCACATATTACCGTGAGAGACTTCAACAACCCCATGATACAGGCTTCCCTGAAGAAAGAGATGGGAGCGTGCATCTATATCGGCTGGGCAGCTTCCTTGCTGACGATGATAGCTGGAGGTCTGCTCTGCTGCTTCAGCCGACCCAAATCCGGCGGCTCAGGAGGAACCGCCAAATACTTCAGCAACGGTGCATCAGCTCCAAACAAAAACTACGTGTAGAGGCTTCGTGAAAGGAACTGGTGTCCAACAGATGCATAAACAATAGGGCTGAGTTTGTAGAAACTGGGAACAAGACACCAGAGTTTGTTAATACATTATAATAACAACAAGCATTTGATTATTAATTCAATATGTGTAACTGTTGGTGATGGAAATCATCTACTCTGTCATGTTTTTTGGATAATTCTTAAAGTGTTATATTTGCTACGTTGGAGTTAATTTGTCATAAAGCAGGAAATTCAGACTGATCACTAGATGTTATAATTCAAGAAAACAATCACCCAATTTAAATATTTGTTTCCTAATTAGTAACTCTTACATTTCCATAATTTCATGATTTATTTACTCTAGTTAAGAAAGTTTTCAACATAATCCTTTATCAGATGTGCCTCAGGAAACTATTATATCATTTGGTTTCTCGAATACTACTCAGATTTCTGCCTTACTTTGTACTTTCACTATAACTTGTTTTGTTCCGTTTGTGTACAATGATCACTAGAGATTAAAAAACTCAGACACAGATAAGTTTGGAAAAATGAATAAAATGTATAAAAAAATACAGAATACTAAAATTCAAAGACCTCTGCATGTGTTTAATAAAGAATTTGAAGAAAAAAACATAAGTCAAATGCTAGAAAATCTGTTGTAAATATCTGCTGTTTTCTTTTTTTTTCTTTCACTCATTAGAAAAAGTTGCCATGAGTTTTCTACCTTGATTTATTGAATAAAAATATTTTAATTGGCTTAAATTTGTGTTCTTCTTTGAAAATCATTTATTGCACTATTAGTTGTACAGTCCAAAATCCGAGCATCTTCGGGATAATGTCAGGAAGAACGGCATTGTGAAATAGAAACCTTACTAACAGTTTGTCACAAGTTACATATGGGAATAAATAAACATTTGGAGGAAGTTTCTCTGGTCATATTGGACCAGAATTTTACGTTTAGGTATACACGCAAAACTAACATAACACATATTGCTTAACAAAGTGAAGTATAACGATGACAGAATGATGTTGTTGGGATGATGAAGCTCGGTAGAGTGGAAGGGAAGATAAGTGGAGAAGAATATAGTTGGATTTAGTGTGTTACTTGTTAGAAGCTGCAACAACTTGAGATTGGGAAGTAGCCTAATGAAAGTCTCTAGGACCTAAATGTAATGGAGTCTCTCAGTGAAATATCCTTTTTTGATTGTTTTCGTCTTGGATTGTCTCTCCTGAACAACTGAAATGCAGAGAATCATGTAAAACTTGCTAAAGGTAAAGCCGATGGGCATGATATATTTAATTTAGCGCTTGTGTTTCTCCTTTTTTGGATGTCGCCCTGAGCAACTGCGCACATAAGACACATGTTGAACTACCAACAGATGTTTCCATCAGTTGTCACAGAGCTTACGTTCTTTTGCATCAAAGTTTTTGGGCAAAATTGTCAGGAGGTAAATTTGAAAAGCTTGTAGAGACACAACTGAAAAAGTGGTTTAAAAACACAGGCAATTTATGGAAAAATCTGATCACACATACATTTAAAATGATCTTATTTACTAAAAAAATTTTATAACAAAGAATTTCAAAGTTTTTATCTAAGGAAACCAAGCAGATGACATTGAGACATTTATTTCCAGCATTCACTACTCCAGGACAAATATGCAGAGATAGTAGAGATAGTAGAAGACTTAAGAGCATTCTCTCATACTGAGAAATACTGAGCATGCATGAAGCCACAGGAGGAAAACATCCTTTAACAAGAAGAAAGCTCCATCAGAACCTGGCTCAGTATGAGTGCCACGGCCAACAAGGGATTTTAGAAGACAGAGAACAGAAACATAAGCAATGGAAACTAATGTAAACTAAATACTCGTTTTGGTTGGTCTATCACCAGCATTTCCAACAAGATATGCTCAGATGGTTAGCAGAACATGGTACATTGGGAGAGCAGGACAAACATATACTGTCCTCAACACAGTTATCCCTGCATTGATTCCCTGGGCCACCAGTTAAATGTCTTTCACTTTAATAATACCCCTCTTTATGCCCAGCTACCGTTGATTAAAGGCCACTAGTTCCCTGAAAGTCAGCAAAGGGTTGAAAACGACTGGGTAACTTATCGAGGTAGCATTGAGGAAGTAAGACTGTAGAGGATTTCTTAGATGGAGAAAAAAAAGCCCACTGTTGTTCCCCTTATCGCATGGGTGAACTCATATAACTTTTCTTTGTACATCTCAAAATTAACCTGGAGCTTTGACTTGACTACGCCATTCGGCTCTTTGGCAAGCCATTTTCTGTGGTCTAATGGAGTATTCTATCCTCCATGGTGCATTTTGAAGAACTATTCTAACATTGTCAGGAGCAATGCTATCTGAAACATTTAAAACCCTACATTAACATTTATAATGTTAGTCATTTCAATAAACCAGGAGCCTTTAAATCCAGTCTTTCGAGGTCCAGTATCTTGTAACTCATAGATTCTTCACACATCTGAGGCAAATAAGGAATTCATAAGCAAGACTCTGGGGAACCTGACTGCAAACTGAGGAGATGGTTTAGCTATTTGATTTGGGTGTGTTAGACCAAGGAATCATCTTAAAGTTGCAAAACACCTGACTTGAGGCCTGGATTTGAAGACTCCTGCTATTAAATTAGTCCATGTGCTGCCATTTATGAGTCCTATCTAAATAAGTGCAAATCGAAATGTTGGTTTAGGTGTCACTAGCCTTTTGAAGAAAACCTAAAAATAATCAGAAAAAGTAACCTCAATGACATTCACATTTGAAATAACATCATCCTTTGAGATGAGGACATGTAGAGCATGTCGTCTGCTGTGTGTCGAGCCCAGTCACATTTTGAATTAGGCCAAATATTTCCAGGACAGCAGCGAGCTCTTTAGTTTAATTAACTTGGGCTACGTCCAGGTGCAATTCAAGTACCCTATGACTAAACAATCACAACTGAAAACAATTCCATTAAATCCTCAATAACACAATTTGTAGACCATAAAATAAAGCATGGAAGACTGAAAGTTGACAAATCTTTATCTGTTATTGGAAAATGGGTATAGAGGAAGTTACCACAAAATATGATATCAGGCCCTAGCTTACCCTGGAGCAACGAGTACAAAGTACTGCCACCTGGAACTGACACATATCACACTAAACTCGCTAATGCTTTACCAGGCTGATCTAAAAGATATTGTATACATTTCTGCTATAGAAGGGGTGTAGAATGCAGAGGATCAGATTCTTTCCCAAGTTATAACAGGACCAAACAAGGTGAAGCTTCACAGTCTTTGTGAAGAACCAAGACAGGTCTAACCTGTGCATGTGAAATCTGAGAATATATCTCCACTCTTCACTTTTATTTTAACCGTACAATGTTTATTTTTCTTTGTAATTAGATATTTAATCTTAATAAAAGCAGTCTTAATTGTCTCATAATTGAAATGTGCTATATGTGCTATACAAAATATATATATATCCTTTGCTTCTTAAAAGAAAGAGAGCAGGAAACAAAACAGGAACCAGTTAGGATGCAAGGAGTGAGAGGAAAGGAGATGTTAAAATACTGGGAGTTTGAGTGCTAGAAAACATAACCAGGCCAATACTATCTAGTTGCAGCTGAGGAGGAAGAGCTAGGAGGAGAAACAAACTGGGGTAAAGGAAGAACCTAAATCTCGAGGAATAAAATACAACGCAAGGAAACATCCATGACCGTGATCTAACTGAAATAACTAAAACCAGACTGATCTGAAGGAAACCAGAACATGTTCACATGAATCGAAACTAGAAAAGAACAAACAAAGAACCACAAAACCCCCAACCAACAACAAATGTTTAAAAATATTTACCTAAATAAAATTCAAAAGCCAAATAACCGCTGATGCATACTGGTACTTACACTCAGGTTTGGAAATGTGTATTTCAAAAGATTTTATTTTAAAACATCTAAAGCGTTGTGAGATTCACAAACTGAATATAAAAAAAAACAGTTCGTCAAGACTTTTGTTGCATTACCAGTGAAACTGAAATAAAAGACAAAAAGTTAAAGATTGCAAACATTGCTGACCTTTTGCTCCATTATATGCACAAAGAAATCTCACTGGAACTGTCTCAGCTTATCCTTTTTTGAAGACTTTCATGGAACTAGTGGCTTTTAATTAACAGTTGCTGGAAAGAAAGAATGGCATGGATGAAAGGGGAAGTCTTGCTGTTCACTGTCTGAACATTTATGTGACATGACAACCCTGATTACCACATCATTTAAGCAAAACTTTAGAAGATGGCACATATTTCTATTCAACCAACATGTCTTCTCTCTTAGTTAAACCTCCTTTTCCTGTAGTTTTTGAGGTGTGTTCTTTACCAGATTTGTGAATTTTTGCCTTACAACCTCAGTTGGATTTAATGAAAAAAATCAGCAAACGTGAGTTGTTGTTTTTTCATATACCATCAGCAGTTGTTTGATATGTGCCAAATAAGAGGCAGTTCGTCAAGGTACAACCGGGTTCGCTGTCAGGGAACGTTTAAAGGACTCGAGCAGAGGTAGAACTGAGTGAATATAAATTTATTATGGGGGATGATGGATGGACATGAACATGAAACGGAAACATACAGGGGAACTACAAGCAAACCGGAAACGGAACAACGCGGAACGTAAACCAAAAGAGAGCGGAGGCGGGACTACAAAAATGTACACAAGCAGACGAGCGAACGAGACGTGGGAAACTAACATAAACGAACACAACGACACTAATAATCACACACAACTAATAAATACAGGAAGGGAGGAAATAAACTGACACAATGAAACTAACAACTATACGACGGGGAAGAGACAAGGAAACCCGGGGACTACAGGAAGTGAGACAAACAGAGGACACGGGATGAGACCAGGGGACCAAGATAAAGAGCCAGGACAGAGAACTTAGCGATCAAGAGACTTACAGGAGACTTAGGGGGAGAAACTCTGGAGGGAGACGAGAAGGACATCCGAGAAAGACCTCAGGGAAGGACCACAGTGAAAGAACACAGGAGATGACGCATAGAGACGAGAAGGCAAAACTACAGGGAATAACAACAGACGATCCAGCGGTGAGTGAGAGCATGAAAGCGGCTTAAGTAACAGGGGAACCGGGGTTGGATTGGTGAAGGAGATAATTGGATTATTAATAACAGCTGTGAATGAAGGAGGAGTGAAGACACACATACACACAACACACACACACAGGAAGAAACAGAACCAAACCAAAACATAGATCATGACATTACCCTTCTATGGAGGGCAAAAAGCCAAAAATAACCCTGAAGAACTTTAGGGGAGGTTTTTAGCTTTTTCCAAGTTAAGTCAGTTCAGGTCTAGACGTGGTTCTAAGGAGACATTTTCAAAGCTCTGTGTGAAGAAGGAGCTTGGGTTTCAGTTGTCCGCGTGGATGGACCAGTGGAGATGTGGTAGTTGTGTTGGAGATCTAAAAGATTGTAGGGACACAGGTCTGGATTTCTTGCAGCAGTGGAGGTGTACATGATCAGGTCGCTGGAGTTGGTGGTCTGGTGACCAGTTGAAACTTAAGTGGTATGGGAGGGTGGTGGCTATACTAGTGCTTGAGGTCTGAAGGCCGAGGTTACTCAAATCGAAAGTAGAAAAGAAAAAATAACAATAAAAGCCAAAAACAGAGCACACATCAATAAAAATATTAACCTATAAAACTCAGATGTCCTTGAAATAGTCTGATCTGGGTTACTGTAGTTATATCATGTTTATTCCTCGTGTTTAGTTGAACTTTATTACTGAAGTTTTAGGTTTAAGCTTTTCCTCAGTTTGTCTCTGCTCTCCACCTCAATAAGTAATTAGCCCAGATTCATTGCTCTAGTATTCAAACTCCAATTATCGCCTCCTTTCGTCTCACTCCACACCTGCACGCTGCCTGGTACCTGTTTAGTTTCTTGCTCTCATTCTCATAGATGCCCTTGTTTGTGAGTTAATCTTTAAACCTTTTACTAAACGATTCCCCACTACTCAGTGCCTCTGCCTGGGTTCAATACAGTTTACAATTCATGACAGTATCATGATGGGTTTTATAAGTTAAATGCCCACAAACTAAATTCAGAACAATCAACCCGAGCACGTATATATTACCGTTGTTGAGCACCATTTTACTTTCTCTGATGTACTATGTTTAAAATACGAATAAACAAAAGAACTTGCAGAATCTAATAAAATAAAATTTATGATTGAATTATTAACATTTTTATATACAACATTTTGTGAACCAAGTTTGGTAAAACTAAGTTAGTTTTTTTGTATTTCTTTTTATATAACAATCGGGAAGTTCCTCTGTAAGTGTCGTGGTCCGTGTTGTTTTACGTTATTAGTGTTGCGCTCCCCTCCTGTTTCTGTGTCCACTCTCCTTGTAATCACTCCCAGCTGCATCTGTTTAGGAGTTAGGTTCTCCGCTCTACTCCACCACTCAATTTTCCAGTATTTAAGCTTCACTACTTCTCTCTGAATTTTCCCGTTTGTTCTCCCGTCAGTTCTGGTGCTTACCTCTCTGTCGTCCAATTTGATCTCTTGGTCCCCTGTACCTTAACATTTAGATATGTTTGTAACATTTACATTTACATATAAAACTTAAACTTACAAACTTCCTTCATATATAAAATATGTCTCAATGTGTGTGTAAAATGAGCTAAATTTGAAAAAAATCAACTGAATTTTGCGAAATAAGCAGGAAATGACCTAAATGCGAAAACTGTGATCACTTTCTTTTACATTCTGGGCCCCATAGTCAGTGTTGCCAACTAGTAGCAACTAGTTTTTGGGATCAGTTGTTTTGTTTTGTTTGTTTTGGTTTGTTTACTTGTTTCTATTTGAATATTGATTTTTGGTCTGTGTATATGTTCCCTTTCACTCTGTGCACCCCCCCCCCCCTACACACACACATACATACCTCAGTAATGTTTAGCTTTACAAAGTTTATAACACCTCAGAAATCAATAAACGATTAAGGTATGGGAAGCAAGGGAGGCTCTATATTTTAAAGCCTCACTTGGAAAAGAAAATCTGTTAAGCACAACTATGGCAGCCAGAAACTCATTTTACTAGCCATGAAGCTATATTTAGAGATGTATAGAATGAGCTAAATGTGAAAAATTCTACTGACATTTGCGAAATGTGAACGAAATGACCTATATGTGGAGAATATGTGAGTTTGTGACCGCTTTCATTTACATTCAACTCCCCATAAAATGCAACCACAAGTTATGACAGTATCGTGATGGGTGTTACAGTTTAAACGCCCTCAAACTAAAGGAGGAACACAGAACAACAGCAGGTATATATAACCGCTGTGTAGGACCATTTCACATTCTCTGATTCTTTGATTTAAAACTGCAGCATCTAATAAAGGTAAGCTATTTAGTTTTTTGCTTCTCTTTGCTTTAAAAGAACTTTCAGAGTGAAAACATGACCAAATCTTGTAGTTTTATTACACATACATCTTCAGGACTGTTCATTTTCATTGAAATTCTATTGGCATGAATACTGTCTGCATAACATTTTAACATTAATTTAACTAATTTATCCAAAGTACATCCTTTTTCTCAGGTCTTTACTGAGTTTGCTTTTGCAATTTTTGATTATTTATCTTTTTTCAAAGCAGTTTAATGTTCAGTTACAGTAGTGTCGAATACCTTCATTTAAAATTATACTTTGCTACATTCTTTGTAAAAAACATTAAAATTAGTATTTTGTGCGCAAAGAAAGATTGATTTTATTTAAAATCCCTGCTCTACTTTATTCTTTTTTTATTCTTTTTTTTGTGCGCTACAGCACAGCGTTCAAGACAGAGCGGGAAACCACAGTAGTTTCAATTCCACTAACCTTGTGCTGGTTTATCAAGAAAATAAACTTTTCTTAGTTATTTTAGTTAGATCTATTCCTTGTGTATATTTACACTTTATTACTAAATATTTGGCTTTTTTCCTCCTTGTCCTGTCCAGCATCATGGCTAGTAGAATAGGTTTCTGCCATAGTTGTGCTTAACAGATTAACTTTTTCCTGGAAGACTGTTTCCACCATACCCGACAACCCACCTCAGCATTAAACTTGCTTCAGTGTCGAATACCTTAATTTACAATTATACTGTGCTACATTCTTTGTCAACAACATTAAAAATTGTTTATTTGTGCGCAGAGAAAGATTGATTTTATTTAGAACCACTGCTGTAGTTTTTTCTTTTTTTTCTTTTTGTGCACTACAGCACAGAGTTCAAGAGAGAGCAGGGAACCACAGGGAGATTGGAGACAGATTCATTTTTTTCCTTTATTGGAATCTATTAAAATGCTTTTCATACTTGGAAGTAAAATTTAGTTTCAAGAAAACTCTAAAACAATTTAAAAAACTACTTCCAAGTAGACTTTCCGTAAGTTTTTGGGATGTTCAGGCTTATGTCAGGAGTACATCTCGAAAATGTCAGCTCAGTAAGATAAAAGTCATTGTTTGTTTTTATCGGACACATTTTGCACGTATACGTTCACGTATATTTTTTTTATACAACTTGGTTTAAATGTTTTGGATTTATTTGCACATGCTTATCACAATAGTTTATTGCAATAGTTTGTTTCTTTAAGCTTATCATAAAAGTGTGCTTGAAAGTGTGCTTTATCTCTACTCACTAACTTTGAGATCATGGCTCCACTCCATAACATTTCAACATTAATTCACTTAACAACTAACAGGTCATTGTCAGTTTGCACCTGTCCCTTCTGCTGCAACACATCCACATAACAGGATGCACACACCACACATAATGTTTGGTGTTAATGAGGTTAGGTTCGTAGGTATTTGCAGCAAACAGGATGGTGTATCGGTCAGGATACATGAGACCGAAACTTGAACTTAGACGTGAGCTAGTTTTTTTTTGTCTTGATACTCAGTGTTGCCAGCAGTCTGTAATAACAAAGGAATTGCAATTAGGCTAATATATTACAGAAATGGAGGTTCAACTAATATAAACTCAAACAAATATCTAATAAGAAATAAACTCAACCATCCACATTGAAATGTAAATCCACAACATACACAAATAACTCAATCCACGTAAAGGTTACATCATTAGGCACAACCTTGGTGGAAAACAGGAACACTGACAGCCCTTTGGCTCAGTTTAACATAAGAGGCACTTTGGCGCCATCATGCCTACACAATGGCGGCAGCTGGCAGCGCGTGCCCTTAATTACTATATCTGCCGAAATAACTCAACGGAAAGCAATAACAGATGCAGCCGAAATAACGTTACAAATAATGGGATTTAAGGTAAACCAAAAAAGGGTTGAGCAGGCTCAACTGAATCCCCAGCGCTCAAAGATCCCACAACATCACATATGACAAACTGAATCTAAAATAAACAGCATGCCAAATGCAATAACTTACTTTCTGTCATCAACTCAACACTCGGAGCATCACTTCTCAGGACTATACTGGGAACGCAGTCTCACATGCTGAGAAAGCAGCAAACTGACCCGGAAGTATATTAAATTGCTCTTCCTAGGATAATCTCTACCAATATTACAAAATAAAATACAGAAATGTCAGCGCCTTTTATACATTTGGGTTTCCCCTTTTTTTGTTAACATCAATAAGACCAGGAACGAAATTTTAGCTTTACCAGAACACATTACATTTGTATGAGTGGATTTTTATCCAATGCTGTTAAAGGACTTAATTTACTAAACAGTCTGGCAAAAGGTGTATTTTTTCTATCTGCTGTATTGTCCACTGTTGTACACTGTATGTGAGGATCTCTTTTGTGTCTTTGGTGAATAGGGGGCTCATATTGGTTTGTGGATCGCTTGTGAAGTCAATGGATGGTGCGTGCACCATTACCCCTTCATGCAGCTTCCAACTCCCATTCAGGCCGGCCGAGCCATGACCATCATCAGTCTTTTACTTGCTGGGTTCAGCCTCGTTATCCTGCTCTATGGTGCCGACTTCACCAAATGGATGCAGAATGAAGGCGCCAAGCCCAAATTCAGACTGGCAGCAGGGGTGGGTCTGCTGCTGGCCGGGCTGCTGACCTTCATCCCAGTCAGCTGGTCGGCACATTGTACTAATCACCTCTCGAACGACATCGTCAAGTTAAATATGAGGTTACATATAGGAGCGTGCATCTATATCGGCTGGGCAGCTGCTGTGCTGATGATGACAGCTGGAGGTGTGCTTTACTTCTTCCAGCTTTGGAGAAGCCGCCAGGTACAATAGCAACTGTGCTTAAGCTCCAAACAAAAATTATATACAGAGGCTTTGTGAAAGGGACTGGTGTCCAACAGATGGGTAGACAAGAGGGCTGAGTCGGTGGAAACAGGGAAGAAGACACCACAGATTATTAATGCTTTATGCATATTCCCTTTTATATTTTTTCAGTTTTTGTCATCATTTCTTTGCTTTTATTCTGAAAACTGGAAACAGTCATGTTTCATGATTTTGTGTCTTAGATACTCTTCAGCTGCTGCTTAACCTTTTTTACTGTAATCAGTTTTGCTCTGTTTTCATACAATGATCACTGGAGATGTTTGAAAAAGGAATAAAGCTTATCTGAAACATATACGTCTCAATTGTAAAGATGTTGGCACATTTCTAAAACAGTTTTTAACGCTCCTTGAAGATCTTCAGTGGCTTGTAAGGAGTATTTTAGATTCATATTATTCTTTCTTAGGAACTAAAATGCAAGAAGGAAACATTTCTGTGACTTAAAATGTGGTTTGGTTTTAATACAACTATGCTGAAATTATAAAAGGGTAATCACTAATCAAAGATAACTAGAAATGGTAACACTCAATACAATTATACACATAAAACGTTAGTTTTAAAGTAAAGTCACAGGGAAAAGGAAAATAAACACTCTGAAGTTTTTGGGTCTCCATTTTTTTCTTTTTCTGAATTTTCATCTTCTGGGAGAATTTCCTCACTTTGTAAAGCGTAAAAAGACCAGGAAAGGCCAGTTTATTTAAAAAATAAAAAAAATCTTTTTAACTATAAGTTTTCAAACCTGGGAGTAAGTGCCAGGAACCTCAGTGTTTTTCTGGCTTTTGTGGTTCTTTGTTTGTAGTTTCCATTTGAGTAACCTTGTTCTGGCTTTCCATCAGAAGAGTCTGTTCTTAGTTATTTTAGTTAGATTGTGTTTTTGATTTATTTCTTGTGTTTAGTTGTACTTTATTACTAAATATTTAGGTTAAGGAATTTCTTCAGTTAGTCTCTGATGCTCCTTTAATTAATAAGTACCTCTGATTCATTGTTCTAGTAATGAAACTCCTATATTTTACCACCTCCTTTCCTCTCTCTCCTTGCTGGATTCTACTTTTTTCCTTTACCTGCAGGCTTCCTTGTGCCAGTCTAGTTTCTTGCTCTTGCTTCCCGTAGATGGCCCTGTTTACAAGTAAAAATGTACGTATTTTTTATTAAAATAATTCCCTCCTCTGCCTTTTCTTCATTTGGGTTCAATGGAATCTATAATTCATGACAGTATCAGGATGGGTTTTAAAAAACTTAAACCCCCATAAACTAAATGAGGAACAGAAAACCACAGGAGGAATATAGAACCGTTGTTGAGGACCATTCCACATTCTCTGATGAACTTTGATTTAAACCTGCAGCATCTAATAAAGGTAAGCTATTTACTTTCTTTGCTTTAGCTTTTTTTTTTAACTTTCAGAGTAAAAACATGACACAATTTTGTGATTTTGTTGTACACATACATGGTTAGGACTGTTGATTTTGATTGAACTTTGATTGCCATGAATACTTATTTTAAGGACTGTTCGGAACATGCACACGTTTTTCTGCAAATGATAATAGTGATGTGAAATATGCAGCAAAACCTTTAAAGCAAAAACCCTCAAAGTCTGCATAACGTTTAACATTAAGGTGCAAATGATTTTAGATTAACTAAATTTAACTGAGTTGTTCAAAGTACTTTGTGTTTACTGAGTTTGCTTCTATTGTTTCATATTATTTATCTTTTTTCAAAGCAGCTTAATGTTGCTTCATTGTCAAATACCTTCATTTAAAATTATGCTTTTTTTTGGTGCGCAGAGAAGGATAGCTTTTATTTATTTATTTTCTTGTTAGGTACAGCCTAGTGTTTATTAGATAGCACAAGCAAAGTGCTGAGTAGCTGTGGTAAGTTTGTGTCTGCTAAACTGGAGATTGAGAAATATTCGAACAGACTGCAGAGAGCAGGGAACCACAGGGAGACTAGCGAGAGACCCAAACAGGAGATTACGTTTTTTCTTTGTTTGGAATCTATTAAAATGCTTTCTAAATCTGGAAGTAGGATTTAGACTTCCAGATAGAGCTACAATATTAATAATAATAATACAAACAACAGAACTAGATAAACCAAGAAAGCAACACGTAAGAAAAGCAGCAACAGTACTACTTTAGCTCCAAACAAAAACTGTGTGTTAAAACATTATGCTATGAATAAATTGAACTGACTTTTACTTTAAGGCTTGACGGGATGCACGCTGCAAATGTTTATTCTCAACATTTTGTAACCTGGATTTGTTTTCTGTTTTTTGCATTACTGTTAAACACATTGTATTACAATTGAAATAGCACCTAAAATATGACTTTAAAAGGACAACACGAGTACAGGAAGTGTCTCGTTGTGCAGTATAACCAGTCAGAGTTAGATGCAATATTTTAAGATAACAGTAGCTCAAATGGCAATTTTTTTCTCATTTAATCCTTTTTATATTTTTATCACTTCTTCTCTTTACTCTGTTAAAGAAAGCTGGGTGGGATCTAGGATTCTAGGAGATCAGGGTCTTAGCCCTGATCGTGGGGATGTCAATTTTTTTCCCCATTTTTTCTTTTTTGCTGCCTCACATGCAAATCTAAATTTTTTCAAAATCAGAAGTAGTGCAAAAATATATATATATTATAAAAAAAGTTTTATGAAGTTATGTAAAAAAGATTGCACAATTACAAAAATTATATATATATATATGTATATATATATATATACAGGACTTTTTTGTATGTCATTGCAAAATGTAGAGCTGTTGGTTACTCCAGCCATTTAAATTGCTCAAACCAGCTTTTGTTAAATGCTCTCTGCTAAGGGAAACTGGGGGAGGGACACATTCTGGGGTCCTTAAATCAGTTTCTGGTTGTCCACCTGCTGCTGTTCCTGGCTGGTCAGCCCTACATGGAGCTGTGTTATCTGCATGAGAGTAAACAAAACTAAATCACAATAGTCCATCAAATCAACTGAAAATAGCTACATTTCACCTCATCAACTCACTTTTACCAATTCAAGTCAAGTAAATCTAACAATGTATATGTCAATTTTAAAAAAAATGAGTTATCTCATGACAGGTTTCATATGGAGTAGGACAAGACCTATACTCCTAATGAAATAAAATGAAATCAGACCTGCACATTCACAAACCTGAAACAGCACCTGCTTTCTGTGTTTCACTGGCTGATGCTACTGCAGATGACCAGGTGCGAAGGTCTTCGTCGGAGCGCTTGCGGGGTGAATCTTCCCTTTACCCGTGCACCCGGGACAAACAACGGCTCAAAATCGCTCTAAGCTTCACATACCCGGAACACCAGTCTGTATAGCAGCAGCTGTTGGTGCTGTTGGTCGTGAAGTTGTCTGCTTTTTTAAAAAGCTTCTGGTATCCATTAATATCAGAATGGTGGAGATCATTTTGTGCTCCAGCATCAATATCAATGTGTGGCATGGTCGCTGCTCTGCTGCAGACATGAAAGCCCTGCAGAGAGTGGTGAAGGGGGCACAGAGGACTGTTGGAGTCAGCCTCCACACCACCACAGACATTTACACCTCCAGATGCAGGAAAAGGGCTACCACCATATGGGATATCCACCCAGCACACTCACTTTTTGTCTCGCTTCCCTCAGGCAGGAGAATGCGTAAGACAACTTGGCTAAGACACAAGTGAAGTGTGCCTCATCTCTGCCATTTAGAAGAATTCAAGACTGATTTAGAGTGATTGGGTCACATGACCTGGGAGCTATTGAAGAAATATGTCATGTATTTACATTACAAATTAATAAATTATAGGAATTGGGTTAAAAGTGGATAAAAAATAAGTGTGGCTCATCTGGGCCATCTATTATAACAATTTAAGAGTGATTAATATTAAGTGGGTCACATGACCTGGGAGCTATTAAAGAAAATTCTATATTTTAACTGTAAATATTAATTTAAAAATATTAAACCTGGATAAAACCAAGTGTCTTATCTGAAGCATCCAGTAGAACAATTTAGCAATTGATTTTTATTACATGGTTCACGTGACCTGGTGGTATTGAAATATGTTATTTACAATAACACTTAATAAAAAATACTAAATGTGTTAAACTTGGATAAAAACAAGTGTGCCTCAGCTGTCATCCTGAAGAATAATTCCACAGTAATTGTTTTTTCATTTTCATAACAAGAAAGCTAGTAATTCTCGTTTCTCAAGAGTGTTCAGTTCGGAACTTTATTGTTTGCCCCTAAATAGACAACCGTGTTTCCTAGGAGGGAGAAACTGAAGAGCCAAAGCCGCTATCACTCCGCCTCTATCATAGGAGGGAGACACTGCTAACTCTGTGGAGCTTGAATACCCAATATCCAACTGCAAACTAACTTCACCGAGGTAGTCTTCTATCCCTCTCCTGTTTTACTTTTAACTTTGAAGCCTCACTCTTCCACCGTTATAACTTCCTTTCATACGGCCCGGTTCAGGATCCGGATATCCGCCACTGGCTCATCCATTTAAAATTTGCAGCGGAGGCTCTCGACTCCTAGAAGCTGGCAGAAACGAGCATACATATACAAAATATAGCCTTTGTTATGTTACACAGTTAAAAATAATGGCCCAACTTATCTCCAGTGCAAAAACACTGAGATAGCAGCTTAACAGAGCACACTCGGTTCCAAGTCTGCACACTGCCTCATCACGTACTGAACAACTTCTTCTCACATTACAACTGTACTTTGAAACACAATATAAAATATTAAAGGGTTAACAGTGTTTTCTGATAACTAAGGATATAAGTGTCTCAGTATCTCTACAGTTTTATCTCCACATACATCCATGTCGTAAGCTGACTTAATTACAAAAACATTGCATTGTACTGTATGAAATAAACAATGAACAAATTACAGTACTACAGTGTTTTTTAACATCTGTTTTTAACCAATATGTTATCCTGTTTATTTATTACTCATATGAACTGTATGCATTAAATCCAATTTCAATAAATTTCTCTAATGTATTTGTTGTATTGTTTTAATGAAATAAACAACAAAATAAATACTTTACACTTTCTTTGATTAGCTAAAAAAATGTTTTTGTTTATATAGAACCCAAACATAGCTGGACAGAAAGGATTTCAATCACAGTTTACTGTGTAACTAAGCACAGATATGAGTCCAGCTGTGTGCTTTATAGCTTAGCATTCCACATAGCTTCACTGAACACTGAGCTCTGTAACAAAGCATAAACAAGCATCTCATAACATGGGACATATACTGTTCAAAATAGGGTGGTCATAAACGCAAGCTTTGGTTGACACTATGTATGTTTTTCAGGAGTTAACTCCTGGCTATTTAGCTCACACCGTGATCGCCACGGAATAATAAGTTGGACATTTTTAGCTTCAAACTGCAACCAATCATCTTTAAACACTTGTAAAGTTTACATTTCAGTGTTTAGCTTAGCATCTGTTAGCTTACAAACACATATCTATTGCTACTTAAGTCTACTATATATATATATATATATATATATCATCACTTACTGAACAGCTTCTTCTGTCGGTGTTAGCTACTGATGCGTAAGGCACCGAGGGCCCTCTGCCGGCAAGACTTATATAACACCTCCAAATAGACATATACAAATACAAATTTAACAGGTGTTTCTCCAAAAGAAATTGACAAAGCCTAAAAATAAAATGGGGGGCTCCTATTTTAATGTACCCCCTTTTACCACAGTGCCACAGTTATATATATCAATGGAGATAAGAGGAAATCACTTATTTTTTCTGCACAGGAAGGCTACCGGGTGATTTTCTTCGCATGCTGCCATTCTCTGGTGAATTCCAGTACTGCACATTTTACTCAGATCAGCCCAGGAGCAGGATCCAGGCCTCTTGAGGAAACATCCGGGGCTGGAGCCCATGTAGCCACCCCCTAGATCCGCCACTGCTGCCAACATATTCTTTTACATGGTGTGTCTTACGGATCTATTTTATAATTTTGTTTTTCTGAAGCTATTCAGCGTCCGTATTTTTTTTCTATTGATAAAAAATTTGCTATAGTTTGTTTTATTCTATTTGAATACATTGATCCCAAGGCTATCAAAACAAACATACTGATGTTGGTTAAATAGGAATACAATGTATGTAAAAACACAAAAGACACAATTTAAAAGAGATTGGAAAATAAAAAAACAAGCTAATACATTTTGGAAATATCTACTGATTTCTTGTTGTTTTCCTTGACTCATAAGCAAAAGTTACCAAGCGTTTTCAATTTAAGATTATAGGAACTATGGCAGCCTGTTTATATGAAAAAGAGAAAACTAAAGTGCACTGATGGGAGGCCTTATACAGAAACTTAAACAAAGCTTAGAAACAGTTAAAAATGGGACATTGAACTTGTTTTGACAGGTAAAGTCTGTGGGTGTTTGGATGTACGTCAAGAAGCCTCCTGAGTTTTCTTTATTTTCTTTAATTGCAGAATCCAAACGACTCAATACAAAATAAGATCGGAAATTTAACGATGTTCCATAACGTAACGAAAACTTAAATCCATTCATCAACAACAAAAAAACCGAAGAAAGGCTGTCTGGTCAAAAACTCTTTTTCTCCCACACCTGTCCAACATCACCACTGACTAACTCCCCCGCACCCATGATCACATACCTAACTAAGTTACTGTGACGCTAAGAATTACCAAATAATTAATCATTTATAATTAAACAAATCCCAAATAAACAAAAATAAAATAAGCAAAAATATAACATGACGTAGTGAGCACAATTAAATGCAAAATAGGTAACTGAGGCCTAAAAACGTTACATGGCTATAACAGAGCTGAACAAGAACTATATCAGATTGAGGACATAAAAATAGACAATCTGGTAACCAACTGTGAAAAATCAAGAGCTTATACTGGAGGCAGATCAGGTGAAACCCATGAGGATGATGAGGCAGAGCAGTTGAATGGCATTAGTAAAGATTACTGGTGAAAACAGTGGAAACAAGGCAAAACATTAACTTTGAAGAAACTAAAGAGGACATAAACCAAGAAAGGCTAACGCTAATCTAAGTAAACTAATAGAAATGCGCAGCGAAGAAAAATGCAAGAATAAACTAACAAATTAAATACTATAGCAAAGTGTATTGCAGTAATTTATAGAAAAGACAGAATGTTGCTGAACTGAAGCAAAAACAGTGGACCATGACAGGAAACAAATCTAAAGGAACTATTCAAAAACAGGAAAACGGATGAAGGAAGCTAAAAGGAAAGGAAAGGTGAACTCGTCACTGCTTGCTTCAGACATTTTTTGGTTGATTTACCACGTCTGGCTTCTTCTGCTGCAGAATTATGATGAATGTCTTACAATAATGACATAGAAGTGACAAAAATGCTATATGTATTTAGTACAACATAGGGTAGTGGCACAATTATGTTTTATGTCATTTTTCTTGTCCACATTAACTTTGGTTTGAAATTAATAAAAGCAGCTTCATTATACGTTTTTGTTCCATTTAATTTCCCTACCATAAAAGTTTTGATCTAAAAACTAATACACTGATTTTTCTAAAACAGTATTCCTACATTTGTATGACATTAAGTGAAGTACTTTTTTCCACATAAACCACTGCTCTACTTTTTTTTGACATGAATTTCTGAAATACTTAATATTGTGGTATAATTAGCCATATTCCAACTAATTTTGATGCAATTTCTTCTTTCTACATACTGGGTACCTTTTCTTACATTAGTAAGGTAGAAATAAAACACACTTAATCATATGGATAAAAAAGAAAGACTTTGGAAAATACAGAAGAATTTTATTTTGAACACATACATTAAAATATTAATCAAAATTTTTTCCCACAGACAAACAAATTCAACATTTTCAAACATCTTCCCCTTTATTTCACAACCAAAGTTTAACAACAGTTTTGTCCCTGTGTGTTTTGGCTCCATTGTTTTACAATTGACTTTTTGCTTTTGTTTTTACTTTTTTTTAAAGATTCTCCATCCGTTTAGTTTTCGGTCTCCAGCTCTTTCACGCGCTTGGTCAGCTCCTCTAAAGCGGCTTTCAGGTCATGCACCTCTTTCCTTAGAGACTGCACCTCCTAATAAAACAAACAGGGAAACAAACAGGAAGTTTAGGTAAAGAGAAAACCAATTCACCACAATTAATCTCAGGAAAAATCTAACAATCCAGTTTTCTCACCCCGCTGCTCTCTGGTTGGCTCCCAGCAGAAGCAGTCGTGGTCTTCAGGAGGCCCTTGTGAACTTTGAACTCCTTAGCCTTGGTCGTGGCTACAAACCCGTCCTTTAGGGAGATCAGGATGGTCGGGGCTTCTTTCCCGTCGAACCACTCGTCAGCTTCAACAGAGGGCTCGGGGCCGACAGTGTCTGGGTACAGATCCTCCTGGAACAGATCCGACTACACACCCAGAGAAGGAAACCGTGAGATAATCCCAACATAACCAACAGAAGGGTGTTCTTGCTTTCCGTAAACACTCACCTTGCGTGGTACCGTCATGACTATGGGTTCACATTTTCTCTCGTGAAGTTTGTAGAACCTGAAGATGCAAAGATTTGCTAGCTTAAAGCATAAACAAAATCATACAAGTGTTGAAAAATTGTTGCATTGAAACAGTGTTTTGTTTTTATTGTATGCACAGGATTCAACCTAACTTCATCCTGTGCCAAATGAAACTATAAAAAAGTATTCAACCCTTTATGGTTCTTATAAAACTTAGTGCATAAATTTTGTGCAGTGACTGACCAAATTCAACAGAGGTCAAGCCAATTTCTGCTAGTAGATCGGAGGTCACCTGAGTGTGTGTGACTGTAAAATAATGAAACCTGTCTCTAAAAGGTTTGTTTCTTGGTTAATTAGTATTCCTGGCTACTAAAGCTCGAAGACAAAACAAAAGGAATAAGGCTGTTTATGAGGTCCAGCCTCTGAGATGTAAGAGAAATACTCCCACTAATTCTTAATGATGGATTAAACTGAACTTCAGTGGATCTTGAGGGATTTGTTTTGTTTCCTTACCCTGACGTACAACTTTCTCTGATTTAAAGTTAGTTTGTACTTTTACTCATTTACTTGAGTAACTTTTGACACAAAATGTTCTTCTCTTGCACTGCACTCTCTACTTGGAAATGAGTAACTATGTTTTAAAGAGGACAGCTCTATCTGGTTCCACCTTTCGTTTACACTGCTGGCAGATAATCGGACCATATTCCCTCACTCTGCTGCTTTCTTCTTCTACTCTCCAATCAACTGTTTTCTCCCAGAGTTTTTCTCTCCATAGAAGCTGCACCTGGTCTGGCTGTCGGTCAGCTGTGCCACATTAACTGTTCTTCCTCTCTTGTTTTAAGCTTGTATTATATGTCATTGTATCTATGTGACTAATTGATTAATAATAATTTGATTAGTGTTTTTATTGTTGTTGTCTAAGTCAAATCACTTAATTAAGCCTTTTTGACATTCCACACTACAAAAGTAATCAAAATCTGTGAGATCAAAGATGATATCATATCTGGTAAAACCGAAGACTGAAATATTGGTATCGTATCAGATATAAAATAGTCGCTGTCTTTTGCAGTCACTCTAAAGTGATCTTCAGTCCAGTCATTGTGAGACTACTAACGGCAGTTAGCTGGACTTCTTTGAACTGAGTCAATCACCTTAAATAATATTTATGCCCTCAATATTTTGTAGAAATCAGTTTCTACTTTTATATAAAAAAAATTTTTTTGTCAAAAATAGCAGAATTCTTTTACATTTTAACGAGTAATAAAAGGTACAATACTTGATATGTACAGTATGAAACCTCTAGGAAAAAACAAAGGTTACGTTTGTGATGAAATCTGTCTGGGATAATCAGATAATCCGAGCCGGCTTTGGTTACCTTGCGATTTCACACTTGCTGACCTCCAGGCCTCTCTTGGGCATGTATCCCATCCCTTTCTGGCTCTCCTTGCTGCTGTACATGGACAAGTAGTGGACATAGGGAGCCTCGTCCGTCACTTCGAAGTAACGGATGCTGCTGTCTCCCTGCGAGAAGGCCGTTACATAAAATGTTGAGCTGTTTGTGTGTCTGGGATTAAGAAAAAAGAAAATCAACACAGACAATTTCACAATCCCAAACTGACCTTGCCACAGAGGAAGACGATCCCGGTGTCTGGGTCGAAAAACGGCAGGAGGACACCGCTGCTGGTGTCCAGCTCCTGGAGGGTCAGCGCCTCGCTGAAGTTGCTCTGCGGAAACAGTGAGGAAGAATGTTTGGTCTTCTCAAACAAGGCAGAGGAGCTCCTCGATCAGAGGAGGCAGACTGACAGTAAACAAGGGATTTAGGTAATTATTGCCTGCGCGGTGACAACACCCTGTTTGCTGTAATGTGCGGCTGTAGGGTAATTATGTTTGGTATTTCCTTCAAACCAATATTACAAATCAGAAGCCAATTGAACTCTCTAAAAAACGGGATCTGTTGATAGTTGTAAATACTTTCAAATCTTGATGACGTTTTGTTAAAAAAGGCCCAACGACCTGATTAGGAAGGCTAGTTCTGTTCTGGGGATGCTCTGGAGACAATGGTGCAAAGGATTTTTCAGAAAATGAAAACATTTTTACAGAAATTATTTTCTTCACGAGACTGTTAAACCACAACAGAGTGTCTTCAGTCAGAGGATTGAGGTAATACAGACTGCTACTGGAGAGCCTTCCAGCCCAGAGCAATCTACTATGACTCTTTGAATAAGCCGAAATAAAAGGAGGGACATTTAATTTCTCTTTGGAATTAACAAAGGCTTTTTTTTTATAATGTGAAAAATGTTGTTTCCCCAGTTTACAGCAACTGATGATGGCTATCGACATAAAACGGGGGGAAAAAAATAAAGACTGGAATCAGTTCTTAAAACTTTGAAACAATTGTCGCTTACTTTAGCAAAACTTACAAAAGCAAAGAATAAAAATTGTTCCAAACATTCTGGCTGATTCTCAAGTGAATCCAGTGTGGTAGAAGTAATAGTAGTAATTGTAGTAGTAGTAGCAGTATTAGTATTAATTGTAGCAGCTGAAAAAGCAGTAGCAGCAGCGGCAGTACTAGTATTATAAGTAGTACAAGGTGATGATGTTCTGAGGCTACTTCCACTCACCGGGTCCCACAGCGCCACCTGCCGTTCACTCATGCGACTAAAGCCGGTGCTCAGGATCTTTCCCCCGGATACAAATACCGCTCTCACCGGCCTGGAGCCTTCGTGAGGTTTCTCCTTCTCCTGCAGAGGACGCAGTGGAGAAACAGGTCAGACAACAAGGTGGAGGAAACTTTGACTGTTGTATATTTATCACAATTTTCCAAATAGATCGATCAGACTGTTTTGTTTTTAGAGTTTTGTTTACTTGCAAATTAGTTGATTTCGTTAACCCTGTTAATTGCTCTGTGACTTTTATTTATATTGAAAACAATAACAGTGTTTACAAAAGGATTTCGGAAACCTTTTGTAAAGACCCAGGAAAGGTAATATTTTATGACTATTTATTTTGTAAATTAAAAGAACACATTATTACTACACATTTATACCTGAGGCCAATTTAGAGAGACTAACGCATGTGTGACCAATAAATGTCATGTCTTTGTGATCTATCATGAGCCATGGTATTCAGGGTAGTGTCAGCATACCACCAAGAAGGATGAACTATATCCAACAGGATGAACTGTGGACGCAAGAGGAAGCTGTCTAAAAACCACATCTGCCCAAATCATTGTCCTCTGGTGAGACAATGTGAAACATGTATTGTCCTCTGGTGAGGTTGGATCAGTGATGGTTTGGGCTGCCATATCATGGCATTCCCGATACTTGTGCTAGATGGGTGCATCACTGCCAAGGACTACCGAACCTTTCTGGAGGACCATGTACATCCAATGGTTCAAGCATTGTATCCTGAAGGCGGTGGCGTTTATTAAAACGAATAATCTATACTTTATTGATCCCATAGGAAATTGTTAAACCATACCTAGGCAGCCATTTTGCAGGCGCCAGGTAGAAAGATTGGTTTTATGAACACGAAAGTGAAGAACATTTCCAATGGCCTGAACAGTCACCAGATCTAAATATTATTGAGCCACTTTGGGGTGTTTTGGAGGAGCCAGCCAGGAATCGTTTTCCTCCACCAACATCACGTCCTAATCTGGCCACTATCCTGCAAGAGGAATGGCTTAAAATCCCTCTAACCACTGTGCAGGACTTGTATATGTCATTCTCAAGATGAATTGACGCTGTATTGGCTACAAAAAGAGACCCTACACCTACACTGATAATTATTGTGGTCTACTTCACATAAAATAAACAACCTTATTTGTTATTTATTTTCTTGGACCTGCTGTAAAACTTTGACACACAGTGAGGAGTCCTGGTCCTCAGTGAAAACTCACAAAGAGCACTGTGCCTTCGCGTGGGTCCAGCACTCGCAGCTTTTTGTCTTTGCTGGAGGTGAGGATCCTGGAGCCGTCCCGGTTCCAGCAGGCGCTGTAGATGAGGTCGGTGTGAACGCTGTCGATCCTCACCAATGGCTCCGCCCGTGCCACGTTCCACAGGATTACCACATTATCAGAGCCTGCAAAAAAAAACAAAAAAAAACAGTTTCAGGCTTGTTTTCAAGAGCAGTCGAGTGTTTTGAGTTTTACATAAACATCTCAGAGGGAGATCTGCTGTTTTGACAGAGAACAGGAAGGTGGCCGAAGAAACTTGATCAATTTGATCTGTATAAAAAATAAATACAAAGCAGAAGTGAAAAGTAATAAACTAACATGTGTGATTTCAAACTAAACATTCAATATGCTTCCTTACTTTGTGAACGGAAGTGTCCGATAACGTGGACGACCTAACTTCATGTTGTTTATATAACATTCAGCCTCTGTCTGCTTGCTGAAAACAACAGTTCCCTAACAGCTACCTGCGCTCAGCAGCACATTGTGGGCGGTGGGATGCCAGTTCAGTATGCCGACGCGCTTCGAATGGCCCTCCAGCTTCACGACAGGCTCTGTGAGCGGTGCGGTCAGCCCGCCGTCCGGGATCTCCCAGATCTAATCACAGAGGGGGACACGTTTCATTCACTCCCAACATTTAGGAGCGAGTCGAAAGGACTCGGGAGCTTTCCTAAGGCCCCACCATGACGCTGCAGTCCTCAGATCCACTGGCTATGATGTTGTCGTTATGAGGACAGAACTCAATGTCCAGGACCGGACCCGTGTGGCCACAGACGGTTGGGTAGGACATGTCGATACGTCCTGTCTGCAGACAGAAGCATCAAGGACATTAACAAGAAGAAAAAGTAAACAAAGTGCATAAGTTTGTAATGTAATTAACATCCCAAAGTGCTCTGCCACCAGAGTAAAGGCTCAGAGAAGACCAGACTTTGAAGTATATATCAAAAACTGACATGACGGAAGTGAAATTTTCAAAGGAAGGTGGAAGTGGGAGATGTGTCCTGTGATGTTATAGGGTTGTTAAAGTTGCCAAACTATTTATTCCCAATATTTTAACCAGACGTAATGAGTTTGATTTTATAAATGCTTATTTATACAGTGTCAGAGCTCATTTGACAAAAAAGTGAGTCAGAATGCTTTTAAAGGGTACAGGTTTGTTTTAAAACCAGCAATAAGGTATAAGTTGCAGGTCCTTCATTTCCAAAATACTTAAATCACCTGATTCACACCAAGGTTAAAGAGAAACATCAAGGATATTTAAGGTGGATGCAAAGAGAAAAAAATTATAATACCGTAAAGCTCTTTGCAATGATATTGAATGTATTTTTGTTAGAAATCTGCAGAAAGAGGCAAAGGTTTTTGCCTCAACTGCTGTTGATGTCTAGAAAAATGAGCAGTTCATGCACTCACAGACAATAATAGTGAAGGACAAACCAGGCAGGCTAGTGTTGGGTTATAATATGATGCACATACTCAAGCAATCCCATGATGTAATTTCTATCTGTCAATCTCTCTCGGGTGTTGCTGAAGCCTTCATTCACGGTTCTGACTGAGCAACAAAAAAAGTTAAAATCTGAAATAAATATAACTATGATGAAGATGAAGAAAAAAAACAACAACAAAAATATAATTATGCAACGATATAAGGTGCAATATATGCCTGTTTCCTTCGTTCATCTCTTTCTAATCAGTCTTTCCTATTTTAGCTTGTGCATATATTTGCAATGTTTGTTTCTTCTGTCAAGTATTGCATCAATGTGAAAAATACAACTCACATTTGGTTGAAATATTGTGCAGGCATGCTGCAGGCTCCAACAAAAATGATTCAAAATGTCCAATTAAATCTTTGACAAATTTCTGCAGAGCTTCTGGTAATTATATGATTTAAGATGCGTTGAACCAAAGAAAAAACTAAAACATGAATAAAACTTACATAAAATCTGATGTTTTATGTATTTTTCATACAATGCAGACCGTGAAGATGTTTTATTGTGTAAAAAGCTATTTTGAGCAGATTCTTTTACAGTTGCCGTAGTTTATTGCACAAATTAAACTTTCAGTTTATCTTAGAATAAACACCTAGCCAATATGCAAAGAAATACATTTGCCAATAGTTACTCATATGTTAGTCAGTATGAGTGGTTGAAATTAACCCTGCTGGTTAAGGTGAGTTGCCAGCTCTTGACTCCCCTAGCGGTCATTCTGAAATTCCCAGTTTATATAAATTAGGTCCCTAAAGGCCTGGTTTCCAGACTTTAGCTGTTTTTAGGCTCAAACATTTTAAACAGGTGAGTGAGCTTTCGTCTGTGAACCAGAGATATATTTGCGAGGTGTTTTTGTTTGAGAAATACATTTTGTAACAAATTTATTGACAAATATCCAAATTAAGCCAGTATGGATCTCAGAACATTATAACTGTGACTCAGAATTGGCCGATTTGCTTTTGACTGAATAAAACACAATAACAAAAGGTCAGTAAAGGTCTTCTGTTCAACAATCTAAAATGTAACGTTTTAATAGATGAATGTTTTTTTTCCCAGCCAAACCAATGATTTCTAATGATTTGTGAGATTGTAATTAAATTATCCATGTTGTTACTTTTTTTTTTGCTGGAGCTTCAGAAAACTGTGGGGAAAAAAAATCTTACTGGGGAAACACTCCTCCCATAGAAACACATATCTGTCATTTAGATTTCTTTTATGAGAACAAAAAGGGAAATCAAATAATTAATTTAAGAGCCGAATCAAATATTTTGCCCGAAAAAAAGCTTTTTTGTTTTATCAGCCGTACAGAGAAATCTAGCGCAGGAACTAAAACACTTGAAACGCTACATCCGGTCTCTGCACTAACATGACAACAAACTCCTAATATGGTGAAAACTCAACAGCAGAGCAAGTGACGTACAGAAAGGCTGCAGAGTCGGCCTCAGACTTCCGTTTTCGGCCGGCTGCACGACGTCGCCAGCAGTATTCAAATTAAAAAGTGGTTAAAAGGCTCAGGGGTGCAGTGAACTTATTTCTAATCTCTGTGTCACCCACCTTGTTGAGTGGCAGAACCATGAAGGCCCCCCCACCACTGGCGTCCACAATCATGGATACAAACTTGGGGTTGACGGAGCAGAAGTTGCTGTCCCAGGTCATGGTGGAGATCCGGATGTCGTCGTAGCACTGGTCGGCCTTCACGGCCTGGCCGAAGACATGCCGGAACTTACTGGCTCTCACAACCTTCCTGGACATGGTGAACTGGGCAGGAAGCAACCAGAAAACAGGGGGATTTGGTTATTTAAACACAATATGAACAACGACCCAGCTCCAAATGCATGATAAATCCCAGTCATTTTAGGCATGTCTTACATTTCTGTTCTCTATCAAGTCTGATTTACGGTTGAAACGAGCTAACTTGCACAAAGCTGACAGCACTGCAGGAAAACAAGAAAAAAGGGAAGCAAAGGCTTTCACAAGTGCTTCCTCTTGTCTGTCTGTAACTGTTGCCTCTTCTCTCTTTAAATTGTGGCCTGCTAAAGTGATTCCGCAGGCAGACACGACCATACAAGGCAATATAGACAATATAATACCATAGCACGGTTCTGTGATCGCCCTGAGGTTCACGTCTTGTCACCTTACAACAGGAAAGCAGTAGGCAGGGCGGCAGTTACACCACATCCTTGAAGAGAGACACTTTGCTTTTGTCCACTTTCTTGTTTTTTGTGTTTCTCTCCCTATATACGTACCATAGAATTAACTTCTTCAGAACAAAGCTGAATAAAAAGGTCTTAAAACCTTTGGAATTTGATGGCAATTTTTTGAATAATTAAAGAAAAGAGCTTCGCATCAATTACAGTAAAATTTGTTTTAAAAAAAAGAAAAAAAATTGAAATGAAAACAGCAAGTAGGTTTAGTTTTACCTCCATTTGTAGACTTTACTTCCTGAAATCTGCAGCCGCGCCTAAACTCAACACAGCGTACAGCAGTGTTGCTGCATGTGCATCACAAGACATCTGAGGCAGCCCTGTGCCTAATTTAATCAGCCCCGCTGCACAACAAGCTATAAATTCATCATGAGCCTAAATGCATGTCAATAACCTGTGGTTCCCTGCTGTGTTGGAAAATGTTGCGGGCAACAAAAACCCCATGTAAAGGAAGAGAAACCCAGGCCATGAGGAGTAAGAGGAAGAAAGGGCTTTCGTTTAAATCAGTAGCTTTTTGCCATTATCTGCTGGCTTAAGAGCTTCTAGCAGGTGTGCGAGTTTCTGCAGGAGTGATGCTGCGGGCTTACCTGCAGTCGTGCGCGTGGGGGTGGGGGGGTTGAGTCGGCTCGAGAAGCGTCAGCGTTGCACTCCACCACCAGAGTAAAGCCTCAGAGGAGACAGTAGGTTGAAGTACATCACAGAGTGACATGAAGGAAGTGAGAATTTCAAATGAAGGTGGAAGTGGGAGGTGTCTCCTTTGACATTCAGGGTTGCCACGAGGACGAAAAAATAATACAAATGTTTATTTGCAAGGTATTACCCAGATATAAACAATTTGATTGTGTAAACTTGATAATTTGTGGCGTGTCAAAGGTCATGTAACGACAAATTCAGTCAGAATGGTGGTTAACCCAATGCCAAGATGTATTGACATCAGCAATTTCCAAACTATTGGAACCCAGGGGTGGATTTCCCAGCAGATTCACAGAAAGGTCAGACCTCTTCCACATTTATTCAAAAAATAAAACCGCACCACAAGCTGTACAGAGATACGATGAATTGAATTCAATATAAAAACAGATAATCCCCAGCATGATGCTGCCACCACAGTGTTTTCACTGTTGCTCTGGATTTCTTTTAAAGATGCTCCGTGATGACTTTTATTTTGTCTTGACTGAGCGTTCTGATTTTTCATCATCAGAACAATAACGAATGCTTCCCTCCTTGCTTTCTGGAGTTTTTTTTTTCTTTTTTTTTTGTGTGTGGAAATTTTAGCCAAATCTGGATGTTTTCTGAGTGGTTTTGCTCCTTAGTCTAGAACTGGAGTGTCCTGCAACTGTTAGATGCATCTGCTTGAACACGCCAGAGGTAAATAATAACCTCATTACGAAGATCTTTACACTGAGGTGGTAATTCTACCTTCTGGTTCAGGTGTGTTGAACCAGAAACAGAAATAAAGGCGGACCTCCAGACGTGGAAGTGAAGGCCTGGTCTAGAGGAACAAGAGACGAGTGAGTCAAAGCTCTTAATGCCCCTTGTAGAGCTGCAGTCTCATCCTTTCATTTTCAAGTTGGGAAAATTTACTCACTTACTTCAGTAATGTTTTAAACAAAACGTACTTCACCATACTTGATTTTACTTCACCAAACCCCTACTTAAGACTTGAGTTATTGTATTTAAAAAAAGACAGTTCTCCTTGTCTCTACCTTTCTCATGTTTCATCCTAAAGTTTATTTTTTCCTGAATTATCACTGTAGTTTTGCTGCTATAGGTTTAGGCTGCTCTGAACACCTTTACTCACTCTGCTACTTTCTTCTTCTACTACTCTACAATAAGCATGATTTTATTATTTCAACGTTATCTATCTGTACAGTTTCTCTATTCGTACAATAACACAAAAAGGCCTCCTAGGCCAGATTATGGTTCCGCTGGAGGTGTCTTCTTGTTAAAAGAGACTTTTTCCTCCCCACTGTCACTACATGCATGCTCAGTATGAGTTATGTAAAGTCAATGACACAATGGAAACAATTGTTAGCAGTTTAGGCATTTTGCCATGAGTCATTAAATTCATGCAACTGGATTGAAAACATTTTCACTTAATTTTAAACAGAATAAACAGAATTTATAAATTATGATTGGATTTAATTGATTTTCCTTGTACAGCCACTTGAGATGACGAGTTGTAAATTGGCTCTATACATATATTAACTGAACAAAATTGAAGTAACATCACTCTTTAGTGTTTTTTCTTGGCCACCCTAACTTTAGTTTTTGTTTATTGAATGAAAATTAAGATTTAAGCTAAAAATGCACTGCATGGAGACTTACAAAGTTAATGTTAAAGTAATCTCTTTAATAGATTCACATTTTTGTTAATCAGCTGTGCCATTTAACAGTATATTTTATCTCTTTAGTTCTGTTGAATTGTTCTAACATACATTTATGTTCACAAAACCAGAATGTAAGTTTAGACTCGGCCTGTTAATCAGATTAAAAGTATTCTTTTAAAGTTCTAATGCAGTATTCTAAATTTAAATGTCATATTTCCAATAGTGGTAAAGAAATACAGGATTTCAAATGTATCAGTCGATATAATGTTTCACAACGTGATAAAGTTCCTGAAATAAATTAACTTTTCAATAATGTTCAAATTTATCAAATGGGTCTGAGAATATATTACCTTGTCTAAGTATTTGTTTCAAAAGCTTTATATTCAATAAAACATTTTTCCTGGTTGAATTTAATATTTGTTTTGAATTTTCTTTTTTTTCCCTACATAATATCATTTTTTTTTACATTCATTTATATTTGCTCCACCAGAGAAGGTGGATGGGATTCCTTATTTGTTCCAAATGTCGTTGAATAAATCTGAATATCCCATCAAATAATCTTATATATTTTAAATGATAAATACATAAATAAATATTTGTATTTAAAAAATATCGTTTTAAAAGTGTGCATAGTTATTTATATTTATTTATTTTTCCATAAAGGAAAATAATGTACTTTTAATAGTTTTCTAAAAGATTGCCAGTTTCTGGAGGTTACAGTCTAAAAAGTTAGTGAAACTTTACTTTAGCTGATACAATGAAGGAAATGTAATAAAATAAATAAAATACCCTTTAGGTTGATCAAAATCAAAATGATTAAAAGCAAGAGGTAACTTAGGAAGTTATTTTGGCTTCTGATTACATTTTTTCCCCCTGATAGATTCATTTTATTTGTTGAATCATATAGGATATGCATAACAAAAATCTGCTCTTTTAATACCAAACCTGTGGAACATTCAGAACTTGTAGTCAAGATGAAAGAAACATGAACGCAGAC
The DNA here is from genome assembly GCA_032876305.1 of Orestias chungarensis. Taxonomy (NCBI): domain Eukaryota; kingdom Metazoa; phylum Chordata; class Actinopteri; order Cyprinodontiformes; family Cyprinodontidae; genus Orestias; species Orestias chungarensis. The sequence goes on along the minus strand of JAVLVB010000226.1, from coordinate 13,880 downwards.
AGGGTTTAAAAATATAGATTTAAGTTTATTGCACAATCGTTGCTGGAGACTGAGGAGTCTGAGAGAGCCTGTCTTTTATACAAGACGCCAACACTGTACAGACATGAGGACAGCAGCGTCCATCGCTCCAGGAGCACACAGATCCGACCAGGCGCTGTGGGGATTCAACCCTCCAGCGCCACATCCGAGTGGTTTTAGGAGTTTTTAATGCTTGCGTGGCTTCAGCAGGACCGTGAAAAGATGCGGGAGACGTAAAGCGAACAGCTGGCCACTCTGCTCCCTGCTATATGACACACATGAACTGGTTCCATTTGGCTGAGGTATGGCTTCAGTGTCGTCGCACACAAAGCACCACTAGGTGGAGCCAAAGTCGCTCGTGAGAAAACGCCGCAGATGTGACGAAGCTACAGGCAGACCTTCCAGAAAGCTCCTTCATCCTAAAACGAAGGGCTTCTCTCATCACAAATCTTTTTTTCTCGTTCACATTTTGCAATATTTCAAAGTGGTTCTGATCAGTTTTCCCTTCTTTTTCCTAAATATGTGCAAAAAAAAAAAAAAAAAAAAAAAAAAAAGCAGATAAAGTTTGATCAAAACAACTTTGCAGCAACATGTGAAGACAGGCCCGATGGACAGGCACAGTTCTGTCGACCAGTGTCAAAATGTTGATCGACACCAAGTACAGATATAATAATAATCAGGTTTTTAACAATACAGATTATTCATTATAAACAACTTGTTAACAGGCTATCCGGCACCAGTGTCATTTAATAAAAAAAGTGTTATGTTAGTGACGTTGTACTTTTTTTTTTAACCTCCATTGAACATAGAGACAACAGAACAAATACAAGCTGTCTCGTCGAAAACCTTCTTCTGTTTGTTACAAAGCTTTTAGAGCCAACAGAGGGGACTAAAGCGGACCAGGGCCTGCCGCGTCTTTCGGCTGATAATGCATAGATTGACCCGGTGGTAGTCAGGACGGATCCACGTGCACACCGGGGAGGTCGTTGCTGTCTTTCCTTGTGTTTAAAACTTTGAAAGCGGCTCTACATTTTGCATTGGAAACAAAACGTGTCTGTTCTTGACATATATGTGGACACAGCTTAGTGAAAAACCTGTTCAACGTTGATATCTGGAGCCTCATCTGCTCCTGAAATGACCCTGTCCTTTCTTTAATCTACGTACATGTATTTACATCCTCTTTATGACCTCGCGTTTTGCTTCGTTTCACTCCAAAGCCCTTTGAAGACTAGCGATCAGTGCGGCGGGCGAATGACAATGATCTGATAGTCGGATAACACTACGAGACATCAGTGTTTGTTTCAGAGCTACGTTCATGCAAGGTTTTAGTTTCATTCAGTGGCCAGAATACATTAGTTTCTGCTTTTACATCGCAAACTCTACTTACAGCAGGTTAAAATAAAACACGATCTGTGGGAGGAGAGAGGGGGCTTACAGAGGTGAGGTGTCTGAATATTTAGGGAAATCGGGCCGCGGTCGGTGTGTCACGCTCTGAGGTTAGTCTGCGTGACAAACGACTTTGGGAAATCCTACTCTCACCTTTCAGCCAGTGTCGAACGCAAGAAGCGGGGGGCGTGCTCCGTCTAATCTGGCGAGCAGAAGAGCAACTGTGACAAAAACGAAACACAAACGGCTTAAAACGTCTAATCGGACAGACAGTCAGACGTCAGTGAGAGGATATTAGGATCGTTCAGTGGAAAAAAAGGTCAAACCAGAGCATCAGTGCTGGAGGTGAGGAGGTTCATTCCTGTTTTACAGTAGTTAGGCTGAATAAACACACTAAAAAAACACATTAAAGATAAAAAATTAAGTGCAATTCATAATGAAACACAAGTATGGCTGGAGTGTTGTTACGCTAAAATATAAAGTGGCAATAGTTAAACTTTTGTTGATATTTAAACTGAATGTAAACACAGACGTACAGCAGGATGCAGACATGCTGCTAATAAAACGACTAAATAAACAGTGTGACTCTTTGTACTGTTTTAGCAGCAACAAATCAAGAAATATGCTTTTAAATAAATAAAAACCCAAATAAAAACAGTAATAAATAGAATAATTGTTCTGTGTGAATTCACCCAACTCTGTAAAATTAAATAAAAACCAAATAAAAACAGTAATAAATAGAATAATTGTTCTGTATGAATTCACCCAATTCTGTAAAAAATACATGTATATTTATATACATATTCAGTAACGTTTGGCAATTAATAAATGACAAATTTAAATTTAACATCCAAATTGCAAGACCAAACAGAGAAATAATTTAGTCCTTTACAAAAAACAAAACAAAAAACAAAACCTGAGATTAAATAAGTGTAGAAAACCCCCCCTAAAAAGCCCACAAATAAGTCTAACTTTTTAAAAGTGCGTTGGGTTTTTAAAAGTTATTGACGACTTTAAAGTGTGAGGAAAAAGATGGCGGTTTACATTTTACACGAATCTGATAAGTGTGACGTGCATTTGTTTCCAACCCCCTTCACTCTCATACCCAGCAAATTAAATCCAGAGTCCTCCTGCATGTAATCTAATCTCAGTATGTGTGCAGATGTTCTGTGAAGGCTTCCGAGAACATTGGCGGAGAAACATCTTTCCAACGTAAAGTGAACGGCCTGATTAGGAGCTACAGAGAACCACAGGTCAGGTGGGAGAATCCGTTTTCCACAGATTTAACCCTTTTTTTGGGAGAGTGGTGTCCCATTTTAAAACATGGCAATGGCAGCACGATGCTACAGCAACGCTCTCCCCCCCCGGGGGGGGAGAGAGAGGCTGGTCAGAGTAAAGGTGGCGGAACACAAGCAGATGCCACACATTTTTATCACTGCGTTATAAGCATCTGTAAGGAAGGAGGAAATAGGTTTATAGAGGCTTATTGTGCATGAAATGCAGGAACTTGAATTATTGTAGTTATTTCAGTTTTTCGGTCGCTCATATTTAAAGCTTAATAAGTGCTATTTAGTGTTTTAGCGAGGGAAGGTACATTTTAAAGTGATGCCTTTTTCTGTTTTCACTCAAAATTATGACCTATTTTATGGTTTGACACATAAAAAAACTATTAAAATACAATGAAACCTACAGTTATGATGTGATAAACAAAGAAAAATTAATTGTTTTGGCCCAAAACAAATCTGTAAACTCTCCGTTCTTTCCTCATGAGTAATCCCTGGATTATAATTGCACTGAGATCCGACATGAGGCAAGACCCAGGAAAGAACCCCTCACCCATGTTTTGTCTGGGACGGAAAAACCGAACCTAAAAGGTAAAAGTTGTTAAAAACGATCGACGTGCAGAGGGAGTCTGACCGTAGACGTGTCGAGACACGGATGTGCTGCATAGGTAGCAACAGTGACATCTGAGAGCATTAATGTTTACCGTTTAGAACATCACGACCAACTCTACGACAAAAGCTTTAAACCATCCCACATTTCCTCAAATGTGAGGAATGAAAACTATTGATGAATAACAAGAAATATAAATGAGGGACGATGCAAAACTTTTGCACGCCAGAGTTCGGTTCATCCTGTCAGCGTTTAAATGTTTCCGCGTCTCACGTTCACGTTTCCGTGCGTTGTACTTGTTCCGTCCGCCGGTAGAGAAAGCTCCAGGATTGGATGAAGATATAAACATGCAGAGACCCCCGAGCCTTCTCTGTCCTGTCCAGCAGCTCCTCACCAGGGTCGGGGGTCGAGGCGGGGGTCAGTCGGAGGGACAGTTGTAGCTGTTGATCCACAGCAGGTCGTCCAGGACGCCCCAGTGGAGGTAGAGGATGGAGCCCACCACCAGTACGTGCATGATCTGGTGGCTGTTGCACCAGTAGTCGAACAGGCCCGGCCTGAAGCGCTCCGGGATGCGCATGATGTTGATGACCCCGCCCAGCACGGCCAGCGCGTCCATCATAAGGAAGTGGCGCAGCGATGTGGGGCTGCCGCCGCCCACGCCCACCCAGCGCAGCAGGAAGAAGGAGAAGCGGAACACGGCCTGCCAGGCGAAGGAGCGCAGCCGGCGCACGCTGCTGCGCGCTGTGACGGCGCAGTAGATGGCGTGGGTGGACAGCAGGATGTAGACGAGCAGCGACACGGTGCGGACGGAGGGGTAGCACCACAGCGTGATGTAGACGATGGGCAGCGCCCCTGAGGAGCCAGGACAGACGGTCAGAAAGAGAGAAGGGTCAAAAGATGCATGGAGGACATGAAGGCAGAGGCATCGTCGACACGTATCTGGGGAAAGCGAATCGTTTTCATGCATTTTTGGTCTGTAATCCACACGAAAACTTTAACTTGTATTAGCAAAAGCGACCGACCAACAAGTAATGTGACGCTGACGACATATATGCTCCTGCTGTTGTTGATTCGGTCATTGATTAAGTGGAGAAAAAATAAATGTTATCAAACAGATGCTGGTAAAGAAAAAAATTATTTCCTTTTTTTGAGTTGCAAACGAGCCGCCATGTTTGATTCCAAGCAGGAAGTCACGGCTGTTTTGAAGACTCTCAAAACACTCTCTCAGCTTTTTTTTAAACGGCCTGCCGTACGATATTCTTTTATTAAAACGGCGTGGTGGAGATCTTAGTTTTTTATAAAGTGTGGACATTGTTTATAAATAAAACATATTAATACAAGAAACAGTGAAAATATATACAAACATATTTATTATTTATCTATTTATAAAAGGTAAATGACTCGTACTTTTATACATTTTTGTATGATTACAATCCTTTAAATTTATAATTAATCATAGTAACAAATGCTCTATTAGCAATAATGTCATAAAAACTGATGAGATACCACATAAGTGTTGTAATAATATATAAAATAACTAATAATGAAATAGAATAAATTAGAATATGTTAGTAACAAAACTATAAAAACTTATCCATCCAGTGTGGATTCAAATAATTATCAAATCATTAACTGAGTTCATAATAATTCATAATGATTCATAATGTGATAGGAAGAAAAAAAAAAATAATTACTGTAATGTTTTCTAGTCACTGAGTTCAACCTCAGCAGTTTTAAACAATGAAGCTGTCAAATATAAATTATTAATGTGTTGTAACCCTTAAATGTAGAGCAGAGGAATCGATTACCATTTTCCATGCGCGTACGCAAACATAAAAAATAAATGAACAGCGAAGGTCTAGTATAGTTTTATCACATCACGATAATACAGGCGTCCATCGAATAATCACTTATCATCCAAGATGTTCTCTCCGAAATCAATACTGCTACACCTTTGAGAAAAATGTCCGCATCAGCGAAAAATTAAACCTGGAATGCAAACGCAGCGGCAATAAAAGAGCGACGGCTGATGAAAGGGATCCTAGAGGGAGGCGGCGGAGGCGATGGAGGCTTACCCAGCGTGTTGATCATGCATATTCCACAGACGTCCAGCTTCAGGAGGGTGTGGTAGACGGGTTCGCCTCCCTCGTGGTTCATGAACAGGTGGTAGACCACAGAGCCCAGCTGGGGCGACAGGCAGGCCAGGAAGTGGACCACGCCTAGCCAGGTCACGCTGATCTGAGACCAGGGGATATTGAGCGGCAGCAGCACCAGGAAGCAAAGCAAAGGGATGGCTGGCAGGAAAAACACAAAGAGAGCGATGCTCATCAGAAAACTGTTCAGATATATATTAAAAAAAAATTAAAATCGTGCCCATAGGCTCCACGCTGCGGTCGGCACCAGAAGAATCGGCTCAAAGAAAATAACACGGCTGCTCTGACGAAACTAAATTAAGGTGTCGTGTACGTTGTGATGGATTATCCAGCGCGGGACGCTATTTCTGCGAACGCACCTGGAATCAGAGGCGGACAGAGGATTCGGATCTGCTGAGTGAGGAAGAAAAAAAAAACACAAACCAGCACGAAGAGCAGACATTAAGCGATCGTCTAATTCTGTCGCCTAATCTCAGACTAAAACCAAAACCTGGAGAACAAAGATCAACTGCTCCAAACTAAAAATTTACCGGATTCTTTGTCAACTTTTAGGAGGTTTCTGACATATTTCAGGGAAAAAACCTCTTAATCTCACAAAAGTACCGACCTTCCATTTCTACGTTTTCGCTCTACAACCACAATCTGCGATTTTTTTAATTCGTCTCAGTTTTTTTCCTGGATGCAAAATCTGCATTAATCTTCGAAAGGCTTTTAATAGTCATCTTATAAGTTATTTGCTTTAGTCTATGCTACATAAATTTCTAAATTTTTTATATTTATAGACAAAGCGGATGTAATTTGACGATATACAGTAGTTCTTTTTTATTTTTTTGTAATAACTGAATCCTTTTGTTGTGAAATTTGAAAATAGGTAAATATTTTAGTTTAACTTTGTTACTTTAAATAATATGCACTTTATTTTTTTCTCAGAATTTGAACTTTAATAAAAAAGCTATTCTAAAAGGAATCTAAGAAGAAATAAAGTTAGAGAATGTCAGAATGCTAAATAACACATCTGAAAAAAACTAATCTGAATTTTAATCTCAGAGTTTGTAATTTAATCAGACTATAATTTGACTCTCAATCAGACTTTCAGTTCTGTTTTCCTCAGAATTCAGAATCGTCTTGTACGAATTTTTATTCTGAAAAACAAGAACAACCTGAATTTCAACTTTGATCTCAGAATTTGAAAAATTCACCAAAACAAAATAATCTGACGTCACAATTCTGAGGAAAAAAATCAGAATTTAATCTGAGACTTCTGAATTTACAATAAGGACAAAAAGTCAGAAAACTTCAGAATTGGCAATGATTCTAATATTAATCTTAAAATAAAGAGTTTTTACTATTAAATCTGACTGTAATCTGAGACTTGTGATTTTAATATAAGGCTTTTAATGTTTTCATTTTGATGTGTTGTTATGATTTTTCTTCTTGTTCTCTAGCGCTTTGTAAACGAATTAATGAAAGGAAAATGAAAATAAGGAGTGGCTGGAGATGCATCAGCACCTCACTTTATGGTTTGTCAACCATAAGAAAGTTAAAAACACATGTATTGTTTTACTTTATGTTGCTACGATACTAAAACTTCAGCAAAATCCTTGGAAGTTTGTGGTTTTAGTTTGAAAAACTGTAGCCTGACTCAGAAAAATACAGAGTCCCACCTGCTTTCCTCTATTTTTGCTCGCTCTGCCCTTTTCAAAGTTGAAGCGTTCCCCCTGAGCAGGTGATACAGTGAACGTTGTCCACTGTAAAGATCTATTTTAGGTACTGAATTCAGGCGTGGACGGAGTGGGGAGGACTTTCCCAGAAGGCCTGCAGCAGGAAATGTGTCTGGACCAGAACTGAGGGAGGGACGTCTGTATTTCACATGCAAAGCATGCCGGCACATGAACAGACGAGAAGAGAGCACCAGCAGGTAGACAGGAACCCTCAGCCCTGAAACGCTCTGTGATTATCGCGCCACAGATGAGGCCAGCCGAGGTGTCTCTTCGTGGTACCACTGCTGTTTAATCTGCGGCGCTGGAAACAAGCGAGAGCTGATGACCTTCAGAGCAAGGAAGCTATTTGAGCTTAAGCTGGCGAGCGCGGAGACGATGACCCGACCGCGTTTGAGAGGGGAAGAGGACGGAAAACACAAGAGATGCTACTTAGCGCCGACGTTATTGGCTCCTCGCGGCGCCACGCTGGAAACAATGAATAGAAAGGATGAAAAGATGAGACATGAGTCTGGCAGCAGAGATTAACACATTATTGAAATAATGTTTTTACGGTGAGAAAAGAAACTAAAAAAAGAGGAGCATATTGTGTAACTGTGACATTTAGGAGCTTATCTAAAAAGCCACTGCAGGTAATTTTCGCAAAAAGTTTCAGTGCAAAGAGTTCAAGCTTTCTATAATATACCATAGAATAAATCTGATCTGATGCTTAGACAGATCAAGAAAGCACAAAAAAACTGTACATTTCAAACGGTGGGAATAAGTTACTGCAAAATACATAGATGTATTCTGTGATGAACAAGGAAATATCATCTGAAAACACGTATTTGATAAAATAAAACAAAAATGCTACGTGATGCATTTACTAAACGGTAGATACAATTACAAATATATTTTTACCTATGTATACTTTTAGGCTAATAAACGTACTTTTTATTTGAATCAGTTTACCGCGTTTCACTACTTCTGCTCACTGATTTGAGGCACATGTAACCCAAAGTTCAGCTCTAGAATGGTTTCAGGCATGCATGAGTGAGTCCTCGTGAAAATACTAAATATTCATGCTCCAGCCTCTCGCACGGTCAGGGGTTTTTGCAACGTGTCACTAAACGTTGACAAAATTTGCATATGTGCTCTCCTCTTTCAGTAAGAAGAAAAAAAAACACTTGAACATTAGGATCACATGATAGCAGATTAAGGTAGTTAAAAACAGTAATTGTGACTTTAAACACAAAATTATACCCTTTTCTTCTAAAACAAAGTCATAATTCTGACGTTTATCTCAAAGTTTGTTTACTATTTACTTTATTTTTACATAACTCTGATGTTTTGTTTGTTAATCTGACTTATTTCTCATAATTCACACTTTTTTGTAAGATTCTAAGGTTTCACAACGTAATCAAAAAAAGTGTTAAAAATGTCAGAATTCTCAATAAAAAGTTCGGATTCTGTGAAGACAATCTGAACTTTAATCTCAGAATTCGTAATTTAATCTGACTATGACTCTTAGTCAGACTTTCACTTTTGTTTTTTTCTCAGAATTCAGAGAAAAAAACCATCTGATTTCTAACTTTAATCAAAGAATTTGGAAATTTGAACTAAAGAAAATAATGTCAGATTATATGAAGAAATAAATTAGAATTCTCACGTTCATCTCAGAATCCTGATATTTGATTCTGACCTTGATCTCATTTTCCAAATGTAATCTGAGGTCAGAAAACCTCAGAAAATTTAAGATATTCATCTTAACAAGTTTTTTTCCCCAAAACTCATTTAAATGTTTAAAGCCCTAACTTTATTTGAAAGAAAAAAAGTTAGAAAAGATCACAAAAGTGAGAATTCTAGTTATCATCTATACATTCTGTAGTTTTTTCCCCAAAATTTTGATTGTAATCAGAGAATTACGACTTTATTGCCGTGATGTTTATATGTAATCTCCAATTTCTGAATTTAATCTAAGGAAAAATAAGTGGAAAAGGCGTAAATTCAGACACTCATGTTGAAATTGGGAGTGTTTTCCCCATAATTCTGACTGTAGTCTGATTTGAAATTGTGTTTTAAAAACCTAACTTTACTCTTAGAATTCTAAATTTAATCCAAAGAAGTGATACAATGTTAGGATTGATCTGAAATTGTGTGTCTGTGGGGGTGTTAGAAATGTAATTTTGACCTTAGAATCCTCAATTTAATCTAAAGAAAATGTGTTCAAAAAAGGTCTGGATTATAAAGGAAAAAGGTAAGATGAATTTTTCTTTCAGTGGCACAAATCCTCTTCCATAAATAACTTTGAGCCAATTGTTGAGGAGTTAAATGTTTCCCTCTCCAGGCTGAGGCCTTAAAAACTCAAACTAACGTAATCTCACCTGGACGCGCACAGCGTCTCCACTCACCGTGCGTGTAAATGTTCCCGAGCTCGTTGTGGAGGTAAAACAGGCTCCTGACGCAGTCCTGCACCGAGGACACGGGCCGGTAGCCGGTTAGCACGTATCTGTTGAACTGCAGGTGCGGCGGGGAGCTGGTCCAATCCAGCAGTCGCGGTCCGTTCAGGAACGCCATGGCGATCAGGACCGACAGCAAGACGCCGCCGCACAGGTAGGACACGGACTGCACCCCGATGTACACGCTCAGCAGGATTATGGCCACCAGACCCTTCTGGGATATCATCGGTGTGGGGTTTTGTGTGATCTTTTTTTTGAGTGTGGGAAGTCACGGCGAGTCTGGGACGCGCTGCCCGGAGACGGCGCGTCCGTCTCGGCGCGGTTCGTTCTGAAGCCCCGCTGTCCGTGCGAGCGTCATCCGCAGGGATGGAGGCGGAGGCGGCCAGATACGCGCGGCATGGCGGTGAAGGAAGAACAAAAAAGGGTCACATTTTTCGGACGGTTCCGCTCATCTTGAAGCCCGAATTCCTCAAGGCTCCGCAGGGATGCTGGCGGAGCCACAGCTCCATCCGCCTCCAGAGGATGCTAGCTTGATTCCGACGGTTGGAGCTGTGGGTCAAACAAGCGGGGGTTAATCCGTCCGTTTGAATCTTCTTTTTTAATTTTTTTTAAAGAAACAAAAAGATTAAATTACATTAAAACAATTTAAAAAAGAGAAGATCCGTGATTTTTTTTTTTTTTTTTTTACCCCAGCGTAGATTTTGAAGGACTGGGAGCTAGCAAGCTGGGAAGGCGGCTACCAACGTCCGGTGACAGTCGGTGTCCGAGCCGGCCTTTTCCGCTTTCTCACAGCTAGCTCCGTCGGTTTAAGTTTCTCCATCGTATTCCTGATATGGGGATCTCACACAAATAAATCCTTTAAAGCATGATTTAAAAAAAGAGGCTCATTCTTGTCGGCCTTTGTATCCGCAGCGTCGCCTCCAGTAATCAAGCTAGCCGAGCCGGTAGTGACACTTCCGGTGGCGTCTTTTCAAAATAAAACAAGGAGTAGAACATGCCAGAAAGGAAGACCTCAGGTTTGAATGTAGCAGGATCCTAAAAAACATGGAAACAAAGGTTTTATATAAACAAATATAACTCCTTAAACAGCCATTGTGGCCTCACTTAAACTAAATATTAAACTTTAAGGAAAAAAAGAAAGCAATATATGTTTTCTTAGAAATATGTAAATGTGATACCAGATGTATCCTCAACATGTGAAATCAATCATAGAGAACAACTCAAATTGCCTGCACAAATATTTTGTTTATGAAGTTATTCAATGAACTGATGAAAATGTAATTAAAAATATAACAAACATTTTAGGATAATCATCTGATTGTCATAATGTTCCCTTTATGATCGATAGACAGGGTTTACCCAGCGATGAATGAGGCCTTAAGTATTAGAATACAATGCCTTTTTGTTGTCATTATACACATTAAGATTGGGTTAATAAATTTTGGGCCCGTTCCTTACCCTTTTTCAATACAGATTTAGTTCATCCGTATTTTTGATTAATTTTAATTTACAGGAAGGTTTAAAAGTTTTGGCTTAAAATGAACCCATAAAACAACACACAGAAAGATAATAAACGCATAGCATCTTATAATAACCATGTTAATACAACCATAAAACCAAGGACGATTATTCTTTGTACTTTACATTTTCCAATTTATTTAAACCTAAAAAAATTTTAAAATGTGTTTATGAAGAAATTCTAAAATTGAATTTATCTAAATTGTTTGCTTTTATTTAATTTAATTTTTATATGTTAACGGGGTTAAGAAACAGCCGCCTGCGAATTATTGATGTCCGTAAACACTTGAGACCCAATCTGAAAAAACCTTTTACTGCCTGTTTTATTAGTTCAAACAACAAATAAACCTTTATATGCATTAATAAACACAATAGAAACCATCTTAGCACTACTGCAAATCTAAACCTTACAGTCTTTCTTATCTCCACTCTTGGCAGTACAAGATAAGTTACCATAAATATGCAGATGATACACACCACTCCATGTTACCCAACATCTTGCTGTAGTGATACAATTATACCTAAACTTCTCATCCATGCGCTCATCTGTGGTGGGACTGATTCCTGCAAAGTTGTCTTCATGTGTATGCCTGAAAAGTCAGTTAGAAAGCAGCAGCTGAGGTTTCACGTTCTCTTTAATACTAAAAAAATAGAGCCAGTTCTACAGTCCTAATACTGACTCCATGCAGCTTAGAACATATACTCTAAATGCATTTATAAGGTCATAAAGTCTCATGAAAAACTGAAGTATAACTATTTATTTCCAACATTTTAGCTTCTTACCAGAGATCAACTGAATTTATAAAAATCAATTTAATAAATTCATCAATATAGTTCGATGAATTTCTTTGAGGTTTGGTTTTTCTAGTTGCTAATTAAAATCATACAGACAAATTCACCCCCCCCCCCCCCCCCCCCCAAACAAAGAAGAATTTGATTGCATCCTTTTCACATATTGATTTATTGAAGATGCACATTGAAAACCCTACCTCCTCAGTTTTTCTGTTAAAATCAATAAAAACAGTTTGTAATATCAATTTGGTAATTTTGCGACAACTTGAGAGCAGGTAAGTAAACTAAAATCAGAGTAAAAGTCAAACCTCATATGACTGATATGCATGTTGTTTTGTCCAGTGCAGCAGGCAGGAAATCGTACTTTTCTCTGTTTTGCAAAGGTGTTAGTCATCGAGAAACAAGAGGTGAGAACAGGGGGGTGGTCTGATTCATCCAAATCTTTAACCATGTCCTCTTTCTTTCAGAGAATTATTAATACACCTGCTGCTTTTAGACCTTTCATAGAAACTGAATTTGAATATCTGATTAAAACAGATTTAAAGAAGAATTCCTAACATTTTCGGCATGTTTTTCCACTTTTTAAATATTATTCTCCATTTTAATTACAATATGAGTAGGTCTTTCACATTATAGGTTAGGTTGAGACTATTAATAATAACTGTTTGTATGAAATATAATAAGTTGTTATGCCTTATACATTTAGTTACATGGCGAGGAGCCTTATTTTTTCCAGCAACTTTTAGCAAAAGATCAGTTAAATAACTTTATTTAATGAAAACATGAAACAGTATAATAAAAAGAAAGAAAAACTGGAGTAAAGACAGCAATTAAAAATGTCATTACTAATCAAAGACAGCTAAAAAGAAACAAGTTTTTAGTCTTAATTTAAAGAAAGAGTTTTCTGGATGTTCGTTCTAGATTCAAGGAACCAAAAAGAAAAAGTGCAACGCTGCGTCTCCATCCTTGGTTCTGGTTCTGAAGATGCAAAGTAGACCAGAAGCAGAAGACCTGAGTGGTCTGAAAGGTTGATTCGACAACAGATCTTTATATTCTGGTCCTAATACACTCAGATTTATAAACTAAAAAACTCATTAATTGATTACTAAAAGGTAAAGTTTTATTTTTGCTAATTCTTTGTAAAACATCCTGAAAGTCTCTCGGTATAGTCTTTAGAAATGACATCACTATAAACGAACCGTGTTAGTCACTCTTTTAGTCTTAGTGGTATCGTTTCTTCTGTTGAAAGCAAATATAGTTCAGTTCAAAATGACTCACCTCCCAATCAGAGCTGGTTTAAATTCAAAATAATATTCATGTTGTGGAGTAGTTTGGAAAACTTGGTCTGATTGAGAATCTGTGTAGGGAGCTAAAGATCAGTCAAAGGCAAAGAGGCCTTCCAAACTAAAGACCTGACACCAAAAATAGAAAAAGATACAGTTAGACGCTACCATAGTGTCTTCCATTTCACGTTGCATATGTGTTTGCATAAACAAATAAACGTCTTACAGCCTCTCCACAAACACAAAACACGCCAAACCCAGGTGAGAAAAGTACTGATTTCCCACTGGATCAGATTAGCATTAGTTTAGCATTAAAAGTTGTCTGATAATCTTGTGTTTAATAATAATACTTAATACTTAGTGAAACCCCCTTCTCAATGAATTGTGTTCCTCTTGCTAATAAATACTCAAAGTGTGCATCTTTATTAATTGTGAACATCTGAACATCCGATTCATTTAGTGGTAGGAGCATCTTTTGCATTGTCCAAGAAAAAAAAAAAGTCTGCACGCTGTCCTTCATTTGACATTGTTCACCACCATCAACGTTTATCGGTAAATATCAACAATTTCTGAGGAACTCACAACGTACTTTGTGTGCTAAACGATGGTTGACCGTAGGTGGTGTACTTGTTAGTCCGCCTGTTTTCCATTTCCTTTTGGTGTACACTTTGTGTCGCCTAA
>JAVLVB010000221.1:1223190-1234020 GCA_032876305.1 Orestias chungarensis | reverse complement strand
AGAAAAACACAGATCCAGATTTTTACTACACAACTAAATCAAACAACCCGGTGGGTTTAATGTTAATATTTACATGTTTGGTTAGTTTACTAAGTCCTGGATAACTGAGGATCCCGAGCATCATTTTACGTGCCTCAAATGCAACAGACAAAAAAATCAAAAATAAGTTTGATGTTTATTCTTCAGAATTACAGTTTGTGCTGTTTTTACCATCATTGCTAGCATTTTCTAACTCTTTAATTTTAAGCTTTAACACCTGAATAAAAAGTGTTAATGTGTGTATTGTTGTGTCCGTGTTTCGTTTGCTGAGTGTTTTAATAATTTTATATATAAATTGGTCAAATGTAAGTTCGAAACTATTTAAATTTGAGGCTTATTTGTCTGTGTTGGAGTTACTAAAACTCTATAATTGTTGCTGTTTACAAATCAAAAAACCGTTGAAACAATGTTCTCTGTTTCTCAGACAGAACCAGTGGTCCTGAAACCAAAGGCTGTTATTTTCAAGTTGAACAACATGAGTTCTGTTCTGGTAACCAAACTGAACGGCTGGATGGTTTTCTTCATTGGAACAACAGACGGACAGCTCATCAAGGTGAGCAGAAAAGTTACAACTAAGGGAGAAAATTGTATTACTGCAAAACAAGTAAGGAACTAATTGTGTTGGAACGTTTTATGACCAATAACGGTTAAACTGTTTATTGAAATGTTTAGTTAACAGTGTAAACTGACACACAAGATGTCTATCCCATGCATGGTATGCATCGTCTTTACATGTGTCAGCATTTTTCTGTTATGGCAAGTATTCATTTTGTATGGAAAAAATACTTTGTGCCAAAAAGATTGAAGGAAAACTCTTAGATGATCAGTTTAAAAAAAAAAGCTTGTAAAATGTTTTTAAATCTTAAAGCGTTACTGTAAAGTTTTGGTCTCAACTCTGTTGAAAAGAATATATTGTGGTTTCAGTTTTTTCTGCTTTGCGCTTCCTGCCAGCTTTGCAGTTACACTTCCTGACACTTATATTTTCACTTTTACACTCCTGGTTTGCACTTCTTGCACTAACCTCTCTGGGGAGGGGGGGGGGGTGTCTTTTGAGAGGTCTTCTCCCATTGGATGGAGATTTCTTGAGTGACATATCAGTGTACCTGTATATCAGCGAACTTGCATTCGGCATACTGATTAAGTATGTTGGTGGTCCATGATGTGGACCATCAGCACACCCTCGCGAGCAGGGTGCTGATGGTTTTCTGGGTCCGTTGTTCCAGTTAGACTCTATCATAGCTATCCAGCTTCTTCAGGGTCTCTGATGTGTCAGTCAGGAAATCTCTGTCCATTGTGAAAAGGCTTCTCAGAAGACCCGCCTCTGGTACAAAGAGGTTTGTACCGGAAGGGCAAATTAAAGGGCGGAAGTGCAAAGAAGTGTGAAAGGAACTGCAAAGCTGGCAGGGTTCCGCAAAACTCTGACCACAGACAGTGAACCAGAGGAAACTGAAATATATTCCATCAAACAAAGAAGAGACAAAAAACGACTATTGCTTTAAAATTTTGATCGCAGATTTAAAGTTTTGGCTTTGAAGTTCCAAAGTTTTCCTCACTGTCTTTGGCAAAAAAATAACTTAATAATGTTAACTATGGAAGCTATAAATGATACCTGAAGGCAAATATTAACAAAACTAGTCATTTTGAAATAAAATTCCTAAACTGGGGCGCCACCTGATTATCATGAAAACTAGTTAAGTCTGAGTTATTGTCTGTAAATACCTGCCTACCAAGGATTATGTATTAAATTATCAACGGATGAAGAAGTGCGTTCAGAACTGGTTTTGAACAGCCAGATATTACACATGTATGGAATTATGAAATAAAAGCTCTGTCCAATATACAAGAGATTATCAACCAAATAAATTCGATTTCAATGATTAAATAAGAGTCTGCTTAATGTAGAGTGTGAAAAAGTAATACATTTATTGAATGTTTGTCATCCATCCATCCATCCATCCATCCATCCATCCATCCATCCATCCATTCATCCATTACCCATCCATCCATCCATCCATCCATCCATTACCCATCAATCCATCATCCATCCATCCATCCATCCATCCATCCATTACCCATCCATCCATCCATCCATCCATCCATCCATCCATCCATCCATCCATCCATCCATCCATCCATCCATCCATCCATCCATCCATCCATCCATCCATCCATATTGCTGTTGTTTTCTCAGCTTGCTGTGGACAGGAAATATCAGCCGGCCTGTCCAGAGATCCTCTACAGAACCAGTGGAGACAATAAAGTGTTTCCAAAAATCCAACTTGATCCAGTGAATCAGAAACATGTATATGTACCATTTAAAAACCAGGTAGATTTGATCTTTTGTCTGTAACTTTTACTTTTGCTGAATGTTGAGGTGATTGGGAAACATTGTCTTCTGTTCCAGGTTCAGCGTGTTCCAGTTTCAAAGTGCAGAACTCACCAAAATGTGAAGGATTCTGTTTCAGCACAGGATCCATTCTGTGTCTGGTGTGTCTCTAAGAGAAGGTCTGAGAAACATCATCTGTATATCAATCCTTTAGACAATTCTGAATTTGGTGATGACACATTTCTATTTTTTCAGCTGCACATTTAAAGCTGACTGCACAGATTCAGAATGGTTTTCCATCCCTGAAGAATCCGGACAGAAAATTATTTCTCACAAAGTTCTGAAAGACTCCACAGGAGAGGTGGGTTATTAATATATTTCTGACTGGATCCAGCTGGATCTACCAGTATTTTTTTTAATATTTGTTATTTTCTCAGGTAGAAATTGTCCTCCAATCACATCTGACTATGAAGCAGATGGTTCAAAACTTCGCCTGCCTATTCTCTACATCCTCCACCCAGCTTTGTAAAATCCACGGACCAAGACCACAATATCCACAATGCACCTGCATTATTAACGGCTTAATTCCTGCTGATGGTCAGTGATGGTCAGAGAGTCTTAGAAACATTTTGGTCCAGATCTACTGGATCTTATTTAATCTACTTTGCATTTACAGATGTTGATGTGAACGTAAGGATCAGACTTGGAGACATAGATCTGACACAAAATATAAAAGTGATCAACTGTTCGAATCTTAATGGGAAACCAAGTTTTCACCTGTAAGTTCATTTTGTTTTAGAATACTGGATTGATGCATTTATTAATGATATGTAAATAAAAAAGGGGGTAGTCAGATAAAACCTAACATAGAACTTAAGAAGAACAACAATGAAGAACTGAGTAACTTACTGTAGAAAACTGAGATGTTTTAAAACAGCTGCTGTATGAATGTACAACAGATGACAGACGCCATGTCCAATTTAGAAGGTGCTACAGCTCACAGAGACCAATGATATAATTTAAAGACTAAAACAGGAAATACAGGTTATTAATAATCTAACAATATGATTTAACAGTATAATTATTGTTTTTCCAAATTACATGGTGCTCTCCTCTGAAAAACTAATAATAACTCGTTGTTGTTTCTAATGCAATCTATATATATTTTTTTTATTATTTCCTTTATTTAACCAGGTAAAACCCCATTGAGATCTGGATCTCATTTTCAAGAGGGACCTGGGCAGAAGTCTGCAATAATTTGTCATTATGAGATGAAATCCAGTATGTGACTGTTTTCTCTTCAGGTGTCAGCGGTGTATCACAGCAGGGTGTGGATGGAGTCAGAACAGTTGTTCCTGGGCCAGAGATCCCAACCAGAACGTAAGAATCAACAATGTCATGGTGATTTTAATTCAATCTGGATTTCTAAACAAGTTCAAGTTCCTCCTAAAATAGACAAAATTACATTTCATTTGAATTAACATCTGTTGTACCCTTTTCTGTTTGTGTGATAAACTACAACTATGTCAGCTAAACATGCTTCAGAACGGCCTGATAAATTCAATGTTTCTTCTCTTTCCTCCTGCAGGACGTAATCTGTTCAAACATTGAGCCGTTTGGGATGAATTCGCCTGTAAGTTGGGTGTTTTTAGATGATCTGAAACTAAACTAAAACAATTTCAGCAGAACTCATTGGTAATGTTAAAAATTTTGTATTTTCTGTGTGTTCCATCAGAAACCAGAGATCTCCTCTATCAATCCCAGTGTTCTGTCTTTCTATGGGAGAAACCATGCTGTGTTGTCAGGTCGTAACCTCAGAGATGTGACCAGAGTCAGGATCAAGGGAAATTTGGACTGTGATCCAAAGGAGTGAGTTGTTTCACATTTTGTCGTATGAAAAAGTAGAGGACTTCGTTAAATGTTTTTTAAGAGGAAGGGGCTTTTAACAATATTATATAATGTAGCTCCTTTAAACAATTTATCACTATTAAGAATGAATGGACGGCATTCTAAAGGGGCAGAAAGAGTTGAAGCTTCTTAAAGAGACACAGGTCAATTTGAAGGCATCAGATTTGCCTATGATGCATTAATTTGTTTCTTTTTTTTAAAATATGCATCACTTTCATAACAACTGAATGTAACATTGTCACAGTTTGCTGGCTATATGTGCCTGGATAAAATACAAAATAAATCTTTAGAAAGGAAAATGTGATTTATTTCATTTCTATTGAGAAAAACATGTTGCAACATATTTTTTATGTATTTCTTACCTAAATCTTTCTCTCTCTCTCTCTGGTCAGATCTCCTGTGTGGAACAACAACGGGACCAGTCTGACCTTCCATATTCCCAGAACTGAAACAAAAGGCGTGGTCAAAGTGTGTGTTCTCCTTCCAGATGGAAGCTGCCACGGAAAATTTACCATCACATATCAGTCAGCACCAATCTGCTCCAACATTGCACCAAGCAGCAGCTGGAGAAGGTATTTAAACTTTTATCCAAATACAAACATACACTCCACTTTTCACAAAGAAACAATTAAAATCAAAGATGCATCATAAACAAATCAATTTAAAAAAGTTTCCAATCTAAGGAACCCCAGCAGATTCATGGAGTCATTGACTTGCAGCATTCACTCCTCTGGAATCAGCAGACAGAAACAATGGCTTGTGTTGTCGTTGACTTTACACCAATCCCTCATACTGAGCATGCATATTGCAACAGTGGAGAGGAAAAACTCCCCTTTAACTGGAAGAAACCTCCAGCAGAACCAGGCTCAGTACGTGCAGCCATCTGCCACGAACGGACTCCCCTACAGCACACTCACCCCTTCCAACCCGGTTGAGAACGAGTGAAAGAACTGAACACTGACCCCAAGCCTCCCTCTGCCCTCACAAATGTGCTGACTTGTGTTTTTAGCAGCCATCATTCAATGAACCGAACTAATGCAGCACTTTTCAAGTCATGCTGACCTCTCAAAGCTTTTTACAAAAGAGCCACATTTCACTTGCACTCACAAACACACACATACATTTATATACAGATTGGTATGCAACCTAATGTTAAGTGGTTTACCTACGGGTACATCAACACATAACAGGAGGAGGCAGGAATTGAACACAGTTGGGAACTTACTGTTATGCAGTGAAAAAAACACTTATACTTTCAGAAGTATGTTTGATAATCATTTAGAAAAGTCTCTATGACCTCTGCTCTGACTGCTGCTCTGTGTTTTTTAGTGGGAAGAGAAATATCACTTTACTTGGGACTCACCTGGATTTGGTGGAAGGGATCACACATAGCCACGCCCAGCAGGAAGTCATACCTGCCAGGAACAGCAACTATTGGGTAACTCTGCACACACTAGGTTATTAGTATACAGTAAAGTACAAAATGCCACAACAGCTTTAATCTGGTGGGGAACGCCTTTTTTGTGTACATCATAAGATCATTTGTGTATCAGAGTTATGGGCAAAAAACTGAGCTCAATGTGTCACAAATTATCTGCAACTTAACTCTGGATGTGTTTATATTTTTAACAGAATCTCACCTATGAAACACTCAGAGCCGAAATCTCTCAGGTTTCCAGCGTGTATTTGAATTTAGCCAATGAAACGTTGGAGTGCTCTAAAAAAATAACTTACTATCCTGATCCAGAGTTTACCAGCTTCACAGCCGTGGCAGAAGGAGAGGACGTTCGTATCACTATTCAAGTAAGACAACATCTGTCCACTGATTAGTTCACATAAACATGTGGATGCTGGATTATTGAAGCGGAAACTGTTTTTGTTCTTTCAGAAAAAGGCAGATAACCTGGAGATGACAACAGCAGAGTTGTCAGTTTTGGCTGTTCAGAATGAAAAAGAATATTCCTGCATCGTACAATCTAAAAAAAACAGCTCCAACATAGAAACCTTTATCTGTGAGATCAGAGGATTACAAAACGCTAACTTTAAAGAAGTGAAGGTAAATCCTAAATTCATGCTACACCATGGTTAACAGTATGAGGCAAAAACTTGAATAATTTATTTTTTGGTAGCAACTTCGACAGTTTTCACAATGAGTTTCTGTCACCCCCCAAAAAACTGACTGACTAAACAGGTAGAAGAAGGTAAAATTAAATTTACTTTTATTCTGTCTCAATGTTACACAAAAACTTCATTCTAAAATTTTAACACACAGCAAAAGTACTGGCCGATGCATAAATAAAGGTCTAACCTAGAACAAATAAAATAATAAAAAACAAACAATAACCTTGGACTGCAGGACGTTGGAAGAATACAAAGCTTTGTGTGGTGAAGATAGGAATAATAACTGAAATGATTTAAGGACCAATGTGGTCCAAACTGCCTGGTAGTGTTTGGTCAAATAAGCATAAAACAGGACTGTATCAAATTGCCATGTTTTTCGGTTCTATTTGTAGTTTTCACAGAAAGAATAATAGCAACATCTTAGTTTATTCTTATAAAAGAGAAAATATGGGCGTCCATTTTTCTCACTGCACATTTTCAACATGTTAGTCATAATTTTATAAATGTCACTGTTCCAAATAAAATATTGCCAACCAAATATTTCACTCCCAGCTAAATGTTTAGGTCAGCGCCATTGAGTTACAAATTAAATGTAGGTTTCAAACCAAAAATTGGAATCTGACAAAATAATTATTTTGGACCTGCAAATCAAGCAAATATGAAAATTGACTTGCGAATAACTGAAAGGGATTAGCATTAGTTGTCTCTCATGTCTCTTAAGGTTTGCGTGGGATAAACGCCTCGTCGTATGTTTGCAGCTAACACAGCTGACATGTTTGCCCGGCTGAGGGGAAAAATTAACGGACGACGAAAGAAGTTAGATGAGAAACGGCTAAAAGAAATCCGTTCCGCCAGCAGCAGGAGTTTATATGGATCTTTGCAAGATCCAGCTTTTATTTTGGTAGTCCACCTTAAACCATCCCCATTAGCTTTGCATTTGAATATTTGTTAACAATATAGTTGCTAACTAAAACATTTAATTTTCAAATAAAGTAAATAAATAAAGTAGCATTAAATATACAGCTATTATGTATTTCGGTTCCAGACAAATATTTAGTTTGGAAATTAAATGTTTATTTCAGAAAGTAAATATTTAGCTTGGAATTAAATAATTAGTTTGAAAACAAAATATTTTGCAAGCTAAACATTTAGTTTGTAATATTTAGCTTGCAAATTAAATATTTATTTTGGAGCTTTGTCCTTGATGAATGTCTGAATATTTTTTCTTCTCTTATGACCAATTTAATAAACTGAAACTTTGCTCTTATTTTTGACTGTGTAAGTTTACAAGCGGCTCACCTACGACCAAACGAAGAGCAAACAAACTTTGATATCAGATAGATCCTCTACGCAATAATAAAAGACTCTTTCCAGAACCGCTGCTAACCAACAAGGAGGTCTAAAGTATTCTTCATTTGTTCTCCTTTTTTAAGATCCATTATGGAGAAGCAATAATGAATCTGCAGACTGTGCCTTCTTCAGCACATACAGTCCCTTTGATTCTGGGGCTCATACTTTGGATTATTGCTGGTAAGTACTTGAATGAGCATGGCTGATGTTTGCACTTTCCACAAGTATGTTAGCATTAGGAAAATCACTATACTAGTCCTGTAGTTCATTTGATCAACATGATTAGATGGACATTTCTATCTGCTCAATTATATGTATTTCCATCAGTGTTTCTGTTTGTTTTCCAGTGCTGGTGACTATTGTTCTGTGGAAAAAAAGGGGACGCTCAGCTGAAAGGGACCAGCTCTAATCACCTGACGGTTTCTGTAGGAGACACTTTTGTAAACAGTTTGAAGAGCTTTTTAACTGGTTTACGCACAAAAACATTGCTATAGTTCTTCGTTTAGAGGGCGTTCAGATGCCAGGATAAACCGCCTAAACTCCTACCCCATCAGAACTATATTTGTTTTGTGGGTTTTTTTTGTAATGGAAGTCAACAAACCAAGACATTTGTTTTGTAACTTTGCTCTTTACACCATTTTTATGTCTGCTTTTGATACGTTTAACAGTAACTGTACCAGATAACAAAGATGCATTTGCCTAGGAACTGTCTCAAAACTTTTTCTGTGATATTGATCCGCTGAATCTAAAGACAGATAATTGCATGAAGACGAAGCACTTATTGTATAATGTAATTATTTATGTATGACTCCAGCGCTGAGGAGGTGGTTTTTTTTCACTACACGTAATCTTCAAATATCAATATCTGTTTTGCAGTTATTCTACAGCTACAAAATACCTAAAGCGTCATTTATTTGTTGGTTATGGATACACATCTGTTCTCACATTTCTGCCCCAGAGGAAGCCAGACGTGGTAAATCTGGACATAAACAGCGGCTGAAGAAACCGGTGCTGAGTTTTGCTTCCTTCATCTTGTTTTGATCTTGTGACAATATGGTCGGCTCCTATTGCTCAACAACTTTAAAAATCAACACAGACGTGATGCTGGTATACAGTGCTAATTCTGTAAACACATAATGTTTAACTTTTGATTCATGAACGATAAAAGGAAAGAGATTCAGTCAAAATTGGAGCAAAAACATTACAGTTCCCTCCACTTCCCTTTACTGAATACATATTGGTAAAATAGAGCCAGTAGCTGTGCTAGTTTTTGATCACAAACTATAAACTATATGCTTCTCTTTAAGAAAAACTGGATTTCAAACAGAAACCCATTATTTTTTGTGGTCTTTACATTTTCATATTTGATTTTATTAATTTTCTTTAGGCAGCATGGGTTTTTATTGCTGTTCTACTGACTCTGCTACTAAAGTCCACAAAACCTTAATAAAGGTAAGTTTTTTCCTCTCTACTGTTGCTACATTCATGCTCAGCATGAGGGATTATCGTCAACCGTCTCAGCACATTGGTCCAGGATGATTGAATGATGAAATCAATAACTCAATGTAAGCTGTTAGGTTTCCTCAGATCGGAAAAGTTTTAACCTCACTTGAATAAAATACTTGATGCACTGTTAAGCATTTATGATCAACTGGAATATATGTATGAACCTTCAAGACAACATGTTGTAAATTGGCAATTTATAAAAAAACTGAATTGAATGCCAGAGATAGGCACCAGCAGATTATTGCAACCGTACCACAGATAAATGTGTTGGATGATCAAGAATCCATTTATCTATATAGTGCAAATTTACAACAGATGTTGTCTCAAGGCACTTTACGAGAAAAACAATTAAAATCAAAGATACATCAAAAACAAATAAGCTTGAAAAAGTTTCCAATCTAAGGAACCCCAGCAGATTCATGGAGTCATTGACTTGCAGCATTCACTCCTACTGAGCATGCATACACCGACAGTGGAGAGGAAAAACTTTAACAGGAAGAAACCTCCAGCAGAACCTGGCTCAGTACAAGCAGCCGTTTGTCACGACCGAGTGGAGGATTGAAGAGACAGAAAACTAAAATAGATGGAGAGGAAACTGAAAAAAAAGTTTATAGCAGCAGTTGTAGAGCGTCACGGCAAGCGTCACACTGCAGCCTACACCCCTCGACAACCAGACCTTCACTGTGGAGACACAGGAGGGGAGGAGAGTCTTGAGAGCAGTGAACCCGCGCAAAGCTGCTGGATCCGACGGGGTGACTGAGAGGGTGCTGAGGGACTTGCCGGACCAGCTGGCATTTTCACCGCAATCTTTAACCAGTCCCTCTCCCAGTGCTCCATACCACCCTGCCTGAAGTCCTCCACCATCGTCCCTCTGCCTAAACGGACTAATATCACCAGCCTGAATGACTACCGGCCAGTAGCACTCACGGCCATCGTTATGAAGTGCTTCGAAACACTGGTACGGGGTCACATCCCGTCACACCTGCCCACCACACTTGACCCCCACCAGTTTGGCAACAGGGCCAACCGGTCGGAGGACGCCATCGCCACCGTCCTGCACACCACGCTGACCCACGCGGAGCAGCAAGGGAGCTACGCGAGGCTGCTCTTCCTGGACTTCAGCTCAGGATTCAACACCATCATCCCGAGCTCGCTGGTGACCAAACTGGGACACCTGGGTCTCCCCTAAAGCACCTGCATTTGGATTATGGACTTCCTGACAGACCGCTCCCAGAGAGTGAGAGTAGGATACCACCTGTCCTCTCCACTGAGGGCCAGCACGGGCTCTCCACAGGGCTATGTGCTGAGCCCCTTGCTATACACCTCTACACCAGGGGTGCCCAATCTTTTTTTTCCCAAGATCCACTTTTCAAGTAGCTGGCCTCCTACCAGAGATTTACCAGTCCAGTGTCAACATCGCAAACCCACACAAATCATTTCCAACCTGCCGTAACTACCCTCACAACACGTTTTGTTGTTGTCATACAACCATTAGAGATCAAATTACAAACTCGTCCTCTCTCAAACACACACACACACACACACACACACACACACACACACACACACACACACACACA
>JAVLVB010000221.1:1212687-1223090 GCA_032876305.1 Orestias chungarensis | reverse complement strand
GAGTTTTCACTTTATCAAACAATTTTTAGGCAGCAGGGGAATTTATAATTATAAATTTTGGAGGGAAACGAGATTACTAACACATCATTGAATGCATAAGCTACTGCCCAAATTTGCCTACATAACATGAGAGAATGTCTGCAGTGTTTCATAATGTACAAAAACCTTAACAGAAGTAAAAATATCTATTATAAAAAGTAAAATATGTTGCTGTATATGTTTTGATTGAAGACCTGGGAGGAATGCTTAACTTTTGTTGAAGCATAATTATTATAATTTTTGCTTTTAAGCAAATTTAGTTGATTGTGCTTGTAGTCTGAGAACTGTTAATTATTATTCACTGATTAAAATATAATTTTAATTGAAACCGTTTATCATTGAAATCAGATTACATGACAAAATAACTCAATTGTGCAAAAATAAATGACCAAACAATTTTTTGTAAATTATGTAAAATGCATAACAAACACGGTAAAACGCAAAACAAGCTTTAACAAAGAACCACTTTTACTATTTACTCTGACTACTATACTATTTCTATACTGTAACTATCTACATATATATATGCGTGAGAACAAACACACAAACTCCCCGGCCAGCACAGCGTTCTACATCTTCTCCGTAATGTAGTACTGTGTGCTGCGAGTTCTTCAGCGCCAGGTAGAACAGGTAGCAGCAGCCACCCAGAATTGCCGAAACACGTCCTTAGCGGACCAGCCGGCGCAGCTGCTGGTAGAAGCTCACGTGGGCGTGACTTTTGTAATTTTTAGTTTAAAATTTTTTTTTATTTTAGAGGGTCTGAATACTCTGTAAATATAACGTCAAAGTCACAAAGTTGGCTTCCTGTCATGTCATAACCTCGCGCTCGACTTGGGCTCAGTCCGTAATCTACCAGTAGATCGCGATCGACTGGTTGTGCACTCTTGCTCTACACCCTCTACACCCACGACTGCACCCCCACTCACCCGAGCAACACCATAATCTAGTTTGCAGACGACACCACGTGGTGGGGCACATCTCAGGAGGGGATGAGACAGCATACAGGGTGGAGGTGGAGCGTCTGTCTCCATGGTGCATGGACAATAACCTGACCCTGAACACCTCCACGTCAAAGGAGCTCATTGTCGACTTTCGGAGGTGTAAACAGGACACACAGCCCATTACCATCAATGGGGACAGGGTGGAGATGGTGCCGGTCTTCAGGTTCCTGGGCACCTACATCAGCGAGGATCTAACGTGGACCACTAACTCTACGGCGATCCTCAAGAAGGCGCAGCAGAGACTGTACTTCTTGAGATTTCTGAGGAAGAAGAACCTGAGACCAGAACTGCTGCTGCCCTTCCACCGCTGCTCTGTGGATCGACAGCGGCAGCTGATGTTAGCTTAGATTGGCTGACTGAGTGTGGCCAGGAGGGTAAATACCACCAACCCAATGCAGAGCTCAGTCGTGGGGACCGACCGTCAGCCTTCAAGCCCCTGCTGCAATGCTTCCATCTTTTTCCAGGCTTTGGTCACATATCTTTCGTCCCCAAGAGAGTTGAAACCTAAGACTGTCATCTCGCTGGCCGCAGGACTCCAAGCCATGTCTCTGAACTCCACTGTTCCTGAGCTTTCATCATTGGGCACAAAGCCGTCCTCTGGGACAGCTGCTAGATCTCTGTGGGTTCTGCCGTCCTCTTGGAAGTCCACCTGACACGCATTGACTTTGCCGTTCTCCCTTCGGCCTCCAGACCTCCGCACCTCCGTGGAATCCATCATTCTCCTGGAATGGCTATAGGGACCTCTGTGGACTTCGCCGTCCTCGCAGAAGCCGCCAGGACCTCTGTGGACACTACAGTTCTTTCTGAAGTCCTCCCACCTTTTTGGGTCTCCACAATGCTGTCTGCGGATTACCTACAGGATGCATAGTCTTAATAAGTGCATTTGTTATTGTTTGTGTTTCAGTTTTTTTAGTTTTTGGCCCTCTTGCCGAAGTCCCACTTGCTTATTTGTGGCTTTTTCTGTGAACTTCTTATCCTCATATAGGGCTCTTATACCCATATTTGTTTTTTATTTTTTTGTCTGTGGACAACCTGCAATAAACTCTTATTCCTGACAAAAACTGGATCAGAGCGCTTGTTATTATAATTTTTTTTTTTTCCAGCGTCAAATCCAAAAATCCAAAAAAATAGTGAGCATTTTGGTTTTGGAAACAAAATGTAATTATATTAGAACTAGATAATTATTTCTCAATTACTGTGATAGGGTTCCATCTAATGATTTTTACTTACAACACCAAATAACTTAAATACTTTTTCTTTATAGGCGCCTCATTGGTATAAATCCTGAGAGGGGAAGAAAGACTGGCCAGGGTAAAGGTGTGGTCAAAGAGGACTGGGAAGCTGGTGCACAAGAAGGCAGTGACGGTGAATCCCCATGTGGTCACCCTCCTTAAAAATCTGATTGACTGTAAGTGGGGCTTCATTTAGTTTAGTCCAGACTGTGAGATGCACAGATTAAGTTTTGGATTCACAGTTTAATATGTTTAATTCTTATATTTATGAAATGTGTTTTATTAAAATGGTTACTTTAACCCAGCTGTGTAATGATGCTTTAATGTTGAGCTCTAATAAATTTCAATGTTGTTCTTATTATTCTTGTCTGAGTCATTTATGTGGTAGCGGTTTGTTTTCTGAGAAGTCGTATTATTATTTCAGAGGTTTTAATTTTCACTTTAAAAATGTCATCCTTTAGTATTTAACATTGTTTTACAGTAATAAGTTGTTTTTGAGAATACTGTAGGAACTGTAAAAAAAAACAGTATCATTTTTATTTTCTGTACTGCACAATACTGTAATATATTTACAGTAATTAACTGTTATTGTAGATCACAGTAGGTACCTTAAATGAACAGTGTCGAGCTGGCAACTCTAGCTGCCAGTAGTTTACCATAATTTAACAGGAAAAATTGTTACAGTGTTGTTATTGTCAGCAGTGGACATTTTTTACTTATAAATGTTTCCAGATATGCACTAAGTTATAATTTTGTTTCTTTTTTTCCAAAATACCTGCTGGAGAGTGTATGTTGTAGAACGATATTCAGTGTTATGATATCAAGGGCTGCTGAAATATTTCCTTTGTTCCATGATGTCTATCCTCTTTAGTAGCCATATGATCAATTATATTTAGCTAGTATTACCTGTAGCAATACTCTTTTGTTGTTACTTGAAGTTACCATATTTTTTTACCTGCAGGTGTTTTGACATATGACAAACCTGTTGACTAAAGTGCAAAACCGATAATATTAGTAGTGTCAGGAAATGGATTTGTCTGGCTGTTTGTGTTTGTGCCAGCTCTGTCTGTTTTCCTTCCAGAGGGTGTTTGTGAGGCAGCAGGTGCTCCTCCTTCCCTTGATTGCTGTGTGCAACGGAGATATTTCCACTTGTCATAAAACGCAACCTGCACACACTAGCATTTCTTCTGTCCTATTACCCTGAACCACCACTTCCGTGGTTTGGGGTCGGAAGCCCCGGAGGGGAGAGCAGCACTCGGGCTTTGCTGTCTTCCTGGTACGTGCAGGAGGTTTGAGCTCCGCTGTATTTTCATTACTTACATGTGGTTAGCTTACCAGCACTCTCTGTCTGTTTTATGGGTTACAGCTAAATGTGTGTGTGCATACGGGGGACCAGACCTGACTGTAGTTTTGTGATCCCGATACCAGGTACATGTTAATTTGTTATATGCGAACAGTTAGCAGCACTCGGGCTTTGCTTTCTTCCT
The DNA here is from genome assembly GCA_032876305.1 of Orestias chungarensis. Lineage (NCBI taxonomy): Eukaryota > Metazoa > Chordata > Actinopteri > Cyprinodontiformes > Cyprinodontidae > Orestias > Orestias chungarensis. The sequence continues at coordinate 1,219,331 of JAVLVB010000221.1, read as the reverse complement.
GATTGTAATAAACGGCAAGGTTGCCAACAATGAACAGAGTCCGTGTGTAACTTCACAACGCAGAAGAGGTACAATAACCGCTACAATGGTGCCGTGACCCGGATCTGTAGTACGAAGGGACGTGACCTACTTGTTGCCATGGTGACGCCGCATTCCTGACTCGTCACGAGACTGCTTCACCCGTACTTCATTCACGCTTTTGTCATCCTGGGAGGGATAGTGCACGTGCGCCGCCAGATGCTGGGGTGGATGTGGAATCTGCAATTTCTGGTCAAGATGTCCATGTTCTTAGTGACCTGGTGAAAGAGATAGGGACCAGTATAGATACTGAGTTGTCCCTCGTCTTTGGCTGCAAGCCACTGGAGGAGTGGACCGCCACTGATGTTCAGGTGAGACTGGATGAACACCACCGGAAGAAGCGTCTACAGCAGCGTCAATTCTCCCACCCAACTGGGATCCCTCAGACTAGTCAGGCATTTAAGGTTGTGCAGTGCCATGTCCAGTCTGCAGGGGGGGGGCTCTACCCCTCAACCAGTAGCAGCCGACAGGATGATGTCATCGGAGGGGCAGTCGCTGGACCATGTTATCTCTCTCCTCGAGCAGTTGCTGCAGCGGGAGGCCCCCCGGCATTCCAGGTCGCCGAGGTCGGGAGCTGGTGGTCGTGGCAGGTCTCGGGGGCCGTGTTTCGTTTGTGGGGCTGACGACCATGACACCATGCCTCACTGCAGGAGAGAGCTGCTGTGTTTCCGCTGCTACGCTACTGGACATCAAGCTGTGACCTGTAATGCTCCTCCTCCTGACATACCTGCTGCTCAGCCTGGTGGTTCCCAACAGCAGGAAAACTAGTTGGCCCACATGAGCAGGGGAGTAGTGTAGGGCAAAATGACATGTCCCCACAAGAGCCTGTTGATATTGATCTTGAGTCAGAATACTCACAACACTGCTCCTTAGCAGGTGATAACTTTACAGTGATCATTCAAAATACACAAAGACTGTCTGCAACTGATTATCGTTTTTACACTGATGTGAAGATACAAGATGTGGTGAAACTTCGAGCTATGATTGACAGCGGCTCTATGGCCTGTTCCTTGAGCTCTCATGCGCTCTCTCTACTGAAGCAGAACAATGTTGTTCTCATTGACTCTATTTCCCCCACCTCAGTTGTCCTTATTGGGTGTGGAGGTTCAAGAACAAACCCTGTAGGTGTTGCAGATGAGGGTGTTTGGCTGTTGCTTCTCGGTTCCAACGTTCATCGTGGAGGGTCAGAGTGATGATCTCATTCTTGGCAGCAATGTTATTAAACATCTCATTCGGGTGCTGAAACACTCTAAAGGCTTCGGGGAGAGAGCATCTCCTCCCGATCAGGTTCCAGAGGAGGAGGCGAGCCTGCTGCAGCTGTTGAACACTGTGGAGACATGGAGAGGGGATGAGTGTCCTGATAAGGTGGGCACTGTTAAACTCAAGCATGCAGTGACCTTGGAGCCTCTGACTGAACATTTGGTTTGGCGTCGCCTACCTGGTAATCTATGTCTCTCAGCCGGCAGCACAGTGGTTGTGGAGCCAAGTGAGTCAAGAATGGTGCCGCGTTCAGTGATGGTGGGCCGTGTTGTAACACCACTGTGGGGTGATGGATGGATCCCAGTGAGGATCATTAACCCCTCCCCAAGATCCATGACTTTGAGACGCAACTGCAAGATTGCTGATGTGTCAACATGTATGTCACTGGAAGACTTTGACACAAACTACCTTTATGTGAATGTCCCGTCTGATGAAGTGAAATGTTCTGTGACAAAGGCAGCTGACACAGCACGCGAGAAGAGTTTGACTGTTGACTTGACCTGTACTTCTCAACCAACTCTTAGTCCCACTCTCTTAGATCTGGGACTGGAAGACATTGACGTTGACGCGACTCATCTGTCCCCCTTCTGGAAGGCGAAGTTTGTTGACCTGCTAGCTAAGTATGAGTCCATCTTCTCTCGCCACAGGCTGGACTGTGGTAAAGTCAAAGACTTTGTCCACCGCATTCGACTCAGTGACAGCAAGCCCTTCAGGCTTCCCTATCGGCGACTGTCCCCATCTTACTATGAGAAGCTGAGGGTGGCTTTGGATGAGATGGAGTAGTGTGATATCATAAGGAAGTCTACAAGCGAGTACCCATCACCTCTTGTTCTTATCTGCGGCTCTGCACTGATTTTCGGCGGCTGAACGCGCGCACTCTCCGTGACGCACATCCCTTGCCTCACCAGGCTGATGCCCTGGCCGCCCTGGGGGGGAATGCGTTCTTCTCAACCATGGATCTAACATCTGGTTACTACAACGTGGAGGTCCACGAGGAGGACAAGAAGTTCACTGCCTTCACCTCCCCATTTGGGCTCTATGAGTACAACAGACTCCCGCAGGGACTTTGCAACAGGCCAGCCACATTCATGAGGAGGATGATGGCGTGGTGATCAAAACCTTCTGAGCCTCTTGTGTTATCTTGATGACATTCTTGTGTTTGCCCCCAATGAACAGCTGGCATTGCAGAGATTGGAGATAGTGTTTGAGAGGTTAAAGGAGCACAACCTGAAGCTGGCTCCCAAAAAGTGTCACTTCATGAGGGCATCCGTTAAGTTTCTGGGGCACATTGTCACAAAGGGGGGGATCTCAACTGACCCAGAGAAAATCAATGCAGTTGTTGCATTACAAGAGAAGGATTTAACGGTGGAGGGCACTGACATCCCACATCCCACCAAGATAAGATCCTTCTTGGGGATGGTTGGGTTTTATCAGCAGTTCTTTGAGGGGTACTCTGGTATTAGCAAGCCTTTGTTCGCACTGATGTCTGGTGTAAAAAGACCTCAACGTACCAGGGGTAAGAAGACCCAGCTGATGTTCCGGGTTCTCTCTCCTGCTGATTGGACTCCGGCATGTAGCGAGGCTTTTAAGACGTTGAAACTAGCTTTGCTTAACAACGTCACTCTTGCCCACCCTGACTTTAGTAGGCCATTTCTCCTTTCGGTTGATGCCTCCTCCAATGGCCTAGGGGCAGTGCTTTCTCAGCTAGCTGAGGGGAAGGATGTTGCTAGGCCCATCGCCTTTGCTATTAAGTCGCTGAACTATGCCCAGTCTCGCTACCCAGCACACAGGCTAGAATTCCTCGCACTTAAGTGCGCTGTGTGTGAAAAGTTCAGCTATTGGCTAAGAGGTCAGAAATTCCCTGTATGGACAGACAATAACCCGCTCACTTACCTTCTCAGTAAACCAGAGCTGGACGCCTGTGAGCAGAGGTGGGTGTCAAAACTGGCTCCGTACGACTTTGACATCAGGTACATTCCCGGTCAAAAGAATGTGGTGGCGGATGCCCTCAGCCGTGCACCTTTTTTGCATCCCAGCGTTCTCCATCGACTTGCGACAGTCCCCTGTGGTGCACTTCTGGAGGAAGCAAATACTCTGGACCCTGACTGCGTGCCGGATGCTTTTCGGTTGTCCTGTGACCCTCTCACCCGCCTGCAGCACAGACCCTTGACTGTAGCATTCAACAGTGCATTGGCAGTGCCGCAGCAAACACCTATCTCCTCACAGGCAGTGTCTGCTGTTTTGGAGTGTTCTCTTGAGACTGATTGCCTGCCCTTGCATGCGTTCTGCTTGCCGCAACTCACACAGGTTCTCTTACCTCCCGAGCTGTATGATTTCCGCCCTTTGGCCAAGAACAAACTGACATCGTTGCAACATGCTGATCCGTGCTTGGGTCGGGTGCTTTACTTTGTGGAACGTCAGAGGCGGCCTTCGAGACGAGAACGCGCGAATGAGCCAGCTGGAGCCTTGCGGCTTCTCCAACATTGGGAAGACCTTACCATCAAAGATGGTGCTTTGTATCGCACTTCAAAGGATCCTGTGACCAAGAGAAGGACTAACCGGTATGTGGTGCCCACTCTCCTGAAAGATAAAGTCCTGAAAGGGATCCATGATGAGGCAGGTCACCAAGGTCAGAGGAGGACACTCTACCTGCCTAGACAGCGGTTTTATTGGATCGGGATGGAGCAGGATGTCAAGGAGTATGTGCAGCACTGTCGTCGTTGTCTGGTCAGTAAGTCTCCTGAACCTGAGGCCAGGGCACCACTTGAGAGCGTTGAAACCTCGAGACCTCTTGAGTTGGTTTGCATTGATTTTTGGTCGGCGGAAGATTCATCCAACAAGTCTCTGGATGTACTCGTTGTGACTGATCATTTCACTAACCTAGCTCAGGCGTACCTTTGCCCCAATCAGTCAGCTACAGCTGTTGCTCATCAACTCTGGAACAACTTTTTCTGTGTGTATGGCTTACCAGAGCGAGTGCACTCCGATCAAGGTGCGAACTTCGAAAGTAGCCTGATTTCAGAGATGCTCCATGTTGCTGGTGTTTAGAAATCTCATACGACACCTTACCATCCCATGGGCAATGGAGCAGTTGAACGGTTCAATCGTACCCTGGGGAACATGATCAGAGCTCTCCCACCCAGAGTCAAGCAGAAATGGCCCCAACTTCTGCGTTCGCTCACCTTCTCGTACAATGCAACGGTTCATGAAACTACTGGGTTCGCTCCCTTTCTGCTGATGTTCGGCAGGATTCCCCGGTTACCGGTGGACATGATGTTTCAGTCTGTACTCATGGTTGAGCAGGTGGTGGATTATGATGTTTAAGTGCAGCGTCTCCAACGTGACCTGACAGAGGCTATCAGGATTGCTCAGATTTCAACAACAAAACACCAAGAGAAGCAGACTGAGCTGTACAACCACAAGGTGAGGGGTGCACCTGTGGAGGTTGGAGACCGAGTCTTGTTAGCTAACAAAGGTGAACGAGGTCGAAGAAAGCTGGCTGATCACCACACTGTTGTGGAAAAACATGATAACACTCACACATTCAGACTTAGGAACTGTGCGACGAACCAAGAGAAAGTGGTCCATAGGAACCTCATGATGCCTGTGAACTTCCTTCCTGTCCATGCAGATCAGGGAGGGTGGTACGGTGGTACGTATCGACGTCACTTCCTGTTGTTGCTCCGTGTGTCTGTTAGCGTCTGTTAGCGTCTGCTACCTCCGCGTCCTCTCGTATTACTCCGAATTCTCTGTACTGAGACGTTTCTAAACTCACATTCACGTTAATCACACGTTTCTGTTGCTTCACTGAAGTTTAAACTGACCTTTTTTTGTGTAGTGAGCACTCGCTAGCTTAGTTAGCTTAGCTTCTAGCGGTACTATGGCTTCTCCCTCTGCTTCTCCCCTTTACTGCTCTGTGTGTCAGATGTTTAGTTATTCCTCTGCCTCCTTTAGAGATAATGGTACGTGCATTAAATGTAGCATTTTTTTAGCTTTCGAGGCAAGGGTGTGTGAATTGGAAGCTCGGCTCAGTGCTATTGAAACACCCGCAGATAGCCGAGGCCCATTAGCTAGCGTGGAGCCAACAAAAACAGGTTGCCCTAGTGATCCTCCAGCAGTTCCCACGCAGCTGGGAAATCACCCTGGCTGGGTGACTGTACGCAGAAAGCATAGTCCCAGAACCCAGCCTTTGGCTCACCATCAACCTTTTAACGTTTCAAACCTATTTTCCCCACTCAGCGATACACCCACTGAGAAACAGATTCTGGTAATTGGCAGCTCCATAGTCACAAACTCAACTTTAGGGAAACCAGCAACCTTAGTCAAATGTTTGCCAGGGGCCAGACCAGGCGACATAAAATCATACCTCAAACTGCTGGCTAAGGATAATCGTAAATACAGTAAGATTGTTATTCACGCTGGCGGTAATGACACCCGGTTACGCCAATCGGAGGTCACTAAAATTAGTGTTGATTCGGTGTGTGAGTTTGCAAAAACGATGTCGGACCGTGTAGTTTTCTCTGGTCCCCTGCCTGATTGGACCGGTGACATGTTTAGTCGCATGTTGTCATTCAACCTTTAGTTATCTAGGTGGTGTCCAGAAAACGGTGTGGGTTACATTGATATTTGGAAAACCTTTTAGGGAAAACCTGGTCTGATCCGGAGAGACGGCATTCATCCAACTTTGGACGGAGCCGCTCTTCTTTCTAGAAATATGGCCAAATTTATTAACTCCCCAAATTACTGACAAACCAGGGTCCAGACCGGGACGCAGAGTCGTAGTTTAGAACTCCTCTCTCGACTTCTCTACAGTTACCTACCCAACATCCCATTGAGACGGTGTCTTGCCCACGGCCAAAACCCAATAGATTAAAGCTCAATCTAAAAAGTGCTAACCCTGAAAATCTCATAAAGATAAAAACAACTCAAATGAAACAAAAATGTACAACTATTAAGTGTGACTTATTGAACATCAGATCTCTATCCTCAAAATCCTTATTAGTTAATGATTTAATTCTTGATAGTCAAATTGATTTGCTTTGTCTCACAGAAACCTGGCTGCAGCATGAGGATTATTTTAGTATCAACGAACCAATTCCCTCTAATTATTCAAATTTACACATTCCTCGAATTACTGGGACTGCGCCAATTTACAACAGGTGTCGTCTCAAGGCACTTTACGAGAAATCAATTAAAATCAAGGATACATTATAACAAATCAATTTGAAAAAGTTTCCAATCTAAGGAACCCCAGCAGATTACATCGAGTCATTGACTTGCAGCATTCACTCATCTGGAATCAGCAG
>JAVLVB010000221.1:1200681-1212587 GCA_032876305.1 Orestias chungarensis | reverse complement strand
TTTCTAATTTTTGCTATATTCCTAAGATGAAAGAAGGAAATCTTACAGACCTGTTTTATATGAGACTTGAAAGACATTTCCTGATCAAAAATAACACCAAGGTTCTTTACATTGTCACCAGATGCCAACCTGATTCTATCCAGGTCAAGTGGCTGACTAAGCAATTTCTTTTTTAGGGGTTCTGGTCCAAAGATAACAAGTTCTGTCTTTTCAGAGTTCAAGAGCAGAAAGTTTAATGTCATCCACATTTTTATGTCATCTAGACAAGCGTGTAACCTACCAAACTGACTGGATTCATCGGGATTTATAGATAAATACAGTTGTGTATCATCAGCATAACAGTGGAAATTAACACCATGCTGTCTGATGATTTTACCAATAGGGAGCATGTATATAGTAAATAGAATTGGGCCAAGTACAGAACCCTGTGGTACTCCACAAGTAACCTTACAATGCGGAGAGGATTTGTGATTTATATGAACAAACTGGGATCTATCAGACAAATACGATTTAAACCAGCCTAGTGCTGTTCCCTTGATCCCCACAGTGTGTTCGAGCCTCTCAATGAGGATATTGTGTTTGACTCTTTCAAAAGCAGCACTGAGATCTAACAAAACTAGAATAGACACGAGCCCATTCATCAAATGCTCTCTCAGTTGATTAGCAACAATTTTTTCAAGGATTTTAGATAAAAAAGGAAGATTAGATATGGGTCTGTAATTTATTAAGTTTCCTTGATCAAGAGAAGGTTTCTTAAGTAGGAGTTTTATTACAGCTACCTTAAGAGCCTCTGGTACATAACCATTCACCAATGACAAATTAATCATTTCCAAATTGGGGTTATAATAATAGGAAACACTTCTTTAAACAATTTTGTCGGGATTGGATCCAACATACAAGTTGAAGGCTTAGATGAAGAAAGTATTTTTGAAAGCTCAGAAGACTGGAGCAAAACACTTCAAACAGAGATCAGGCTCCAGCGCCACATTCAGTACCTCATTGCTTACTGAGGTAGTAGTTATGTTTGGTAGGAGGCAATCAATTTTAGTTTTAATAGATTCAATTTTATAAATAAAGAATTCCATAAAGTCATTACTGCTAAGAGTTGGAGGAATGGGTGATATAACAGAGTTTACATTTCTCGTAAGTTTAGCAACTGTATTAAAAAGAAACCTAGGATTGTTCTTATTCTCCTCTATTAGTAAAGTAAAATATGCAGATCTAGCTTGGTGCAGTGTCGTTTTATACAGAAGTACGCCGTTTTTCCAGGATAAATAAGACTCCTCTAAAAGCGAAAACCGCCATTTTTTCTCCACTTTCCTGGTTTTTCCCTTCAAGATACGAAGTTCTGAATTAAACCAGGGGGCCAACCTCCTATGAGTAATCACTTTCCTTTCAATGGGGGCTACATTGTCTAATGTTGTACGCAATGTGGACGTAATACTATGAACAACAGCATCAATCTGTGTAGGGCATAAAATTAATTTGTTGCCCTCCATTGCGTTTTTCTGAAATACTGAAGAAATTAGAGGTGGAATGGATTCTTTGAAGGCTGTTACAGCGTTTTCCGATAACCACCTACTATAAAGACATTTTGTTTCAGATTTTAAGTACTCGGTGAAAAAGAACTCAAAAGTTATCAAAAAATGGTCAGAAAGGAGAGGGTTATGAGGCAGCACTATAATTTTTTCACACTCAATGCCATAAGTCAGCACAAGGTCTAAAGTGTGACCAAGAGAGTGAGTGGGTGTTTGTATTTTTTGAGTGAAGCCAATTGAGTCTAAAATGGCAGTAAAGGCTACAGTTAGACTGTCATTTTTGGTGTCAACATGAATGTTAAAATCTCCCACTATAATGATTTTATCAGTGTTTAACACTATATCAGAAAAAAAATCTGAGATCTGATCTATAAATTCAGAGTAAGGACCTGGCGGACGATACAAAATAACAAACAGAAGTGGTTTAATTCTTTTAGAGGTTGTGTCAGGTTGAGTTTCTGTTCAGTTCTCCAGGTGGCCACGGGGGGTTCACCAGTGCTGTGTTCCAGGTTGGAGCTCCGTCCTGCCCAGGTGTCTCGGGTTGGCGCTGATCAGCGGAGCCAGTATAAGAGGAGTGGTGGATCAACTACTCGTCGCCTGAGTGTTAACTACCATCGGTAACCCTAGACTCAGTGCCTCGTGATCTAATGATTCCTAGTGTTTTTGTAGCTCGTCATAGATTATTCCCTCTCGTGATTATTCTTGAGATCAAGTGTTATCTCCAGTTTTTGTGTCTCACAGTTTTTGTTTCCCTCCTCGTTAACAACACTTGTGTTTCACCTCAGGTTTTCTCCCTGCAACAAACTCACCTCCTTCCAGAGACTTCCCCGGTCATCATCCATCAGGTGACTTCCACCCCTCTTGGCTCTGCTCGATCTGCCTACCCCAGCATACTCCACCAGCTGGTCAGACCCCCCGGACCACTTTTCTCCATCACTGGAAGACTCAACCCGGACATTCCCCCTGGCGATACACAAGCTCCACCAAACCCGTAAGACCGTTCTTTGTTCATTCTTCAACCCTCACCGGTCTACTCACCTTGCCTGTCCTCACTCTCAGAGGTTCCCGGTCTCCCTCGTCCAAGCACTCCTGGTTGCCCCGTGTACTCCCGCCGCTCATTGCTGTCCCGCACTACCGTTCACCGACGCTGCAGGATCACCGTCGGATTCCCCTGGTCCCGTGTACTTCCGCCACTCATTGCTGTCCCTCACTACCGTTCACCGACGCTGCAGGATCATCGCTGGATTCCCCTTCCCCTTCACTTCACAAAATAAATTATTGTTTACCGTTCTTCTGAGAGTCTCTGTTTATGTGGGTCAAAAACCTTAAACCCGACATGACAGGTTGGATGAGGAAGGCTAAGGGTTAAATGTTCAAAAGAACTATAACTATTAGTTGGCCTGGGATTAATTAATAAACCTGATTGGAAAATGCTTCCTACTCCTCCACCTCTCCCAGTACTTCGAGGAATGTGAAAGTTGGAATAATTACAGGGAGTTGATTCGTTGATACTAACATAATCCTCATGCTGCAGCCAGGTTTCAGTGTGACAAAGCAAATCAATTTGATTATCAAGAATTAAATCATTTACTAATAAGGATTTTGAGGATAGAGATCTGATGTTCAATAAGCCACACTTAATAGTTGTACATTTTTGTTTCATCTGAGTTGTTTTTATCTGTATGAGATTTTCAGGATTAGCTCTTTTAGATTGAGCTTTAATCTATTTGGTTTTTGCCGTGGGCAGGACACCGTCTCAACGGGATGTTGGGTAGGTAACTGTAGAGAAGCTGCAGAGAGGAGTTCTAAACTACGACTCTGCTTCTGCTTGTCTTATTACCCTGAACCACCACTTCCGTGGTTTGGGGTCGGAAGCCCCGGAGGGGAGAGCAGCACTCGGGCTTTGCTGTCTTCCTGGTACGTGCAGGAGGTTTGAGCTCCGCTGTATTTTCATTACTTACATGTGGTTAGCTTACCAGCACTCTCTGTCTGTTTTATGGGTTACAGCTAAATGTGTGTGTGCATACGGGGGAACAGACCTGACTGTAATTTTGTGATCCCGATACCAGGTACATGTTAATTTGTTATATGCGAACAGTTAGCAGCACTCGGGCTTTGCTGTCATCCTGATTGTAATAAACGGCAAGGTTGCCAACAATTAACAGAGTCCGTGTGTAACTTCACAACGCAGAAGAGGTACAATAATATACATGTGCACTATAAGAGGAACGTCTCTGCAGTCATTCAGCACCTGGTTGTTAACCGTTCATGGTAACTCCAAGCCTGCTCTTCATTGTCTGCCTCAAGTTACTCCAAGCTTCAAGTATAAGCTCTTGTTGTTCCTACTAATCCCCAATGTGTATGCTTTATAAGGTTCCTGCTCAAGCCACTTTCACCCGTACAAGAGCCTACTGGATTTCTCTACCCTTGACTGCATCTGTTCCTCTTCAGCTTCTGGTACGTGCTACCTGTCCGTCCAGCAACACCCTCCCCAGTCTCTGAACAAACAACCCTCTGGTAACAGTCATTGGCTCAACACACCCACAACCCTGTAATCCAGATCGAGTCACTACCCCCCCCTGGCGGACAAATATCCTTGCTGAAGTAAACTAATCCTCTCAGAAATACCACACAAGTTCCAGCTTTTACCTGTAATCTCCCTACAGAGTTTATGTTTTCCTCGCTGCAGTCCCTGTTGCCGTTCCAGTCCCTTCCTAGCAAGATTTATTATTGTTGCAAAATAAAGAAGTTTAGACGTTTCATCTGGTTTCTCCTGAATTCCTTCGTGTTTGCGGGTCAGAAAATAAAATCAACGATTAGTATTGTTTGTTTTTACCAATTACTTGTGTAAAAAGGTGTCACTGTCTTCCTTCATTAAACAATTGTGACTTTATTGACCACAAGACAAGTGTTAGAAACTAAACTAGCTTAGGTTTTACCATTTCTCTTTGTGTTGCACATTTTTTCTATAGTTTTAGAAAAAGGGTTTGTGTGCTCGTAAAAACCAAAGCACAGCTACCTCTGCCATCTATTGCTTTTGAAAATTGGGGGTTTGATTTAATTTTTATATTTGTAAGCATTTAAAATGTGTTTGTTTCACTTTAGAGGTGGCTGTACCGTCGAGCTGCTCTGTAAGAAATTCCTGAGCTGGTACTGACCAGACTGACCCCTGTTACCTCATTGGTACATAATAGGAACACAAAGTTGTAGTTGTATAGTCAAATGACCCCAGAGCATAAAACAAAGGACTGAATACACATCATGGCTGAAATTTACATATTGAACAATGTAACAATTTATTATTCTTTTTGCACCCAAACTTGAGACAACAGTCCTAATTATCAAATTGCTTTAAAGCGTAGGTTGGAATCTATGGTTTTCAAACAGCATGGATGGTGAAGTTACTAATGTCAGTGAACTAGTGGATTACACAGCGAGTGCACAATCTATATGATTGTGGACAAGGCTCTAAGCAAAGAAGTAATGAAGATTTATGTATGGCTAAAAAGTACTTCTTCCTATACTAAATCTATACTTGTGGTATCCAATCTCATGTTAGCATAACTTTTCTAAAATAATTTGACAATCTCAATAACTGGACAAGCTGTATTAGCAGGTGAATAACAGTGTTTGTTTTTACTGGTACCTTTCAATTTACGCAACGTTCTCTGTACTGTCAACCATCAGTCAAATATTGAGGTTAGTCTGATGAAGCTATTTATGTTGTTTGCTTTCTAACAGAAGCCAGACAGTAATTCCATCTTTCTCCTTATGGTGTCGATTTACAGCAGAAACCTCTTTTTGGACGATCATAACATCGTAAACATGATTGGAGTGAAGGTCGAGGCAGAAATGGACTGTTCTTCAATACTGAGTCCATCTCTAACCCTTTTCTAACAATTTAATTACATGTTAAAGATATGCAACACGATTTCATCTTTAACTGTTACAAGTGGAAAACGTATTAAATGTCGGAGTAGGACATTACTGTTGCAGTCAAAAGGAAAGGTTGTTTACTGTTAAAGCCAAAGTAAACCTAAACTTCAATAACAATTGTCAGTATAGTGTCTTTTTGAACAGTATTAACTGTATTTTTGATCAGTAGCTGATACAAAATGAAACATGTCTGATGTATTCATGTGTGAACTAGTGTAGCATGTATTGTAGCAGTAAGAAGTCCAAGCTTTTATCTTGGATACTTTAAAGGTTTACATGTTACCTAGCTAGATTGAAAATATTTAGATGAATTAGGCTTAGAAGTAAGCTGATGCTGGAAGTTCCTGATTGCTATTTCTGAGTCTGATTCTCATTCTTGTTATGACATGATGTGATCCAATTTAAGATCTGGTCTGTCATTTGTCTGGTTTAGATTCCGGCCCCCTACCTACTCGCTCATCCATGCAATAATTTAAAGCTCACTTGATATACTGTATGTTGTGGAACCAATAAATGGCCTTTACTTATAAAGCGTTTTTCTATTCAAATTAACCACTCAAAGAGCTTTACACTACAAGGCACTTAACTTGGAGTTAAGTGCCTTGTCCAGGGGCACAGTGACATGTTACTAACATTAACTAGCAGCAGCCTTTATGATCTGAAATCAGGTTATTGTTAGGTTAGAAAAATGAATACATAGGATTTGGGTAGATTAAGAGTGTTGGCCAAAAATATTGCATGTGCTTTGAATGAGATAAAGATGGACATGCATTGGTTTCATGAAACAGAAAATGACAAAACTCTCAAAAGTGATCATGAAACAAATGAGAGTGATAAGAAATAATATTTTTTAGAAAGATCAGTATTGGTGTTGGTAACAAAAGCAAATACCAAACCATATTGGTCTCTAAATGTTTTTGTTGGCATGTGCTGTTAAGATTTTCGTCACATTAAACTGTATTATAGTCTGTCACAGTAATCACAAATCCTCACATAAGTCTGAACATTTACCTGTTTATCCTCAGGCAACACATTTTATATAACAAGGAATATGCTTAATTTCTTCACAGATTCACAGATTAAATGCCTGCATCAAAAACCTTTTGTAGGAGTAGTGTTTTTTTTAAAGTAGAAGGCATGGTAGTAACCATGTGCTACTCAGCTGAAATTGCTCAATATTCAAAAATAATGACTGAAAGAGAAAATTGCATGACCCTTATTCCTTCAGATTTGGGCCATCAATACGAGCTGTGTGTTATCCCGATCCGCCACTAGATGTCACTGTCCCCTCACAGCACCCCATGCGGCGGCATGCAGCAGCAACAGTCCGGGCTCTGCGCTCCCGGCAGGGACTCCCGCGGCTCCCCCTCCGCATTTAGCCGCCGATCCGGTGTTTCCAGGGTTCATTGAGCTGCAGCTCCGTCTGCCCTGACAGCATCTCAGCATTCTTGCTGTCCTCCTCTCTCTCCTCCTAAGCTGTCGTGTTCGGATCTCCATCTAGGAAGGTCAAACATCCCCTTCATCCACGGAGCGAAGTTTCTCCTTCCTCCCCACCTGATCCACGTCTGATCCTCAGCTGATCCACTGGGATTCCATCTCCTACATCTGGTGAGTTTCCATTCCACTGTTGCTGTGCTTGGAGCTCCATGGCGACACCTCATTATTAAGGTGTGGAGCACCTCTAGGGGATCCTTTAAGGAAGGTCATGACATGTTCTCTTCTGATCAAAGATCGTCTCTAATTTAGGTACTAAATCAACCCTAATGTCTGATAATAATAAATATTCCATAAACACCATAATCTCAATAATCATGATGGTCATTTTTCAAAAGCTATGGACAGTAAAAAAAGCAGCAACTGGGTACCATTATACAATAAGGCTCCTCTTATTAATGGCTACTAAGTAATTTATAGATATGTAAAAAAATAATCTGTAAAGGCTTTATAAATCATCAATAGGTGTTTATTATGTATGAATTAAAAGTGAGAAAGAGTCAAATACTTGCCAAATACTCTCCTCCTATATATGTGACTTAATATACAAACATTACAGACTTTGTTTGCACATTAATCACGTTTATTATGTATAGAAGGTAGTAATTTAAACTACTAATTAGTGTGAAGAAACGACTATATTTAGCTAGACAGCAATGAGTTTTGTTTCTCTCTCGCCCTTAATTAAAGCTTAATGAACACTTAATGAATTATTTATGTGTGTTTAGATATGATTTAAAGCAACATGGCGAGCCTTGTTGTAAAGTTGTACCAAAAGCTGTTATGGTAAAGCAGAGGCGTGGGAAGTCTCAAAACTGTGCAGCATTTATTTCTTGTTAAAAAAAAAGCAAAAGACGTCACAGATGAATTTTTGCCGCAACGTTTATTCAAAGGGAAAACCCAAGCATTACACTTTTTCCAATATGTGAGTCATTTGTCACTTTCTGGGTTGTTGAAGTTGCTTTCGTGCTTATTCTGCTGCTCCCACTACGGGATCCAGGATGTACTAATTAGCATTCGGGAGCACCCCCCAGTGTTATATAACAGGCCAGATCTCAGGAGGATTAGGAGTCAGCTTTGCTGCATAGGTGTCTGCCAAACATGGGACTGGGGAACTCTGACGAGTCCCGGGGAAGGATTGTGTTTGGGTTTTAGTACAGATACAGATCGATCTGGATTGGTTTCTGTCCTTTAATGTTGCAACTCATGACAGCTATGAAAAACAATAAACAGAAGGGAAGAGAACAAGAAGCTTAACTCTAAGTGTGTATAGTATAATTCTTACAATGCTTACTTGTCAGTTCTGTTGTGGCTTGAAGATTTTTCTTTCATATCCTTTTTCATATGAAATTTTTTTTATAAATCAAACACTCAAGGCATCTTAAAGTTGCTAATTTGGGTTATGATTGGAAAAATAAACCAAGGATTGGATGAGACAATATCATCCAACAACAAGGTATTCTAATCAAACTTCCCAGGTTGAATATGAGTTCATGAGGGGGAAAAATGTACCAGTGCAGTAGCATTGAGATCACACAATCTGGCAACCCATGCAGGCATTTAAAAGAGTTCCAAGAGCTCAGGCTGTTTCATTTCTCACAGTTGTACACGTGTTGTTTTTTGTTGTCTCTGGTAAAGTTACAATCCTACTGTTGTCTGTGTAAAGGATATGCAGCTTGAAACCTGGTAGCTGCAGTTTTAATGAATTCCACTTAGATTTTAAGGCCACCACTGTCCAACTGTTTTTTTTTACTGTATATTTATTTTACATCGATGAAATTTCCAAACACACAAAAAAGCTTTGAGCTTTGTTACACTGTCCCTTTAAACGCTTTCTAAATCATAAGAACACTATTTTGACCGTTTTTAAACACCTTCTTAAACCTTGGTATAGAGTCTGCAGACCCTGGCTTTAGACTTGTTTAAACCAGGTTTAGTCATTTAGTTTATTTGAACTAAAAGTTTTCTTTAGATTCGCTAAGCAGATATCTTCTTTTTTTTTACATACGATAAGTAGTAATTAATTTCCTCTGATGTGGAAGCTACAAACTTCACACAAAACTTTAAATAGACGTAGTGAGTGTTTCTCCTGCTATAGAACATTTCCCTGTGTGTATTTTGGTGACAAGCATGTGGTTTGCTGTCTTTCTATAGCCAGGGGTGCAGGAGATCTCCTCCCATGGTTTGGAGCTCTACGGTCTGTAATCTCTGAAAGCTACAGCACCACCACCCAGATTCATTTGTCAAAGTAAAAAAAAATCAGACAAAACCCAGCTGCTCACACACGTGCCCCATTTGCCTGTTTGGATGGCGTCTCTGTGCAGCAAAACCATAGCTCTATTTATTTCATGCTTTATATATATATATATATATATATATATATATATAATCTTCTCTTTACACTTCAGGGGGGGTATTAATCCAGTAGTTTGCTTCTTATAACTAAACAGACTTTAACCTAAAATGAAAAGTTTACACTCAGCTACCATGTTAAAATGTTTTGCCTTTAAGCTGTGTATGTAAAAGTGTGGTTACTATATAGGTTATTAAAAAGATTATAAAGTTAACAAAGCGTAACCAGCTAGTTGACAAGATAAACAAATAAAGAAAGAAACACTTGTTAGCTGTGATGGAAATGGAGTGTTTTGTTTCCTCTCCTATTTTAGGCTGTAGAATTGTAATAAGCTGTTATCTTCAGGCAAAGGTCTAAAGGGACTACCTCATTACAAATACTTAAAACACAAACGTATTGGAAATTCAGTTTTTTGTTAATCATGTAGAGCAGGGGTAGATCCCTTTTAAGTAGCTCGCAAGCTCTAAAAGTGTTTAAATACCAGGAGGAACAGGGAGAGAAATATGTAGCTGTGGAGATAACCAAGCAGATGTTTTTAATTTTTTTATTTCAGGATATTCTTTAAAACAAAGCAAAAAGATCATTTTTAAAACAAATGCTATGTGTATGATTCAAATTTCGATTTGAATCACATGTTTATTGTATTGAATAAAAAATTAAGACCTTTGGAATATTTAATAATGAACTTTTTTTTTTTATACTTTTTTTTTATTATCTTTGAAATGATCACACATCATTTTCAGCTTTTAATAGCAGGAAGGTGATTTAGAAGTTTAACTGAGGAGGAAATTAAAAACCAAATTGTGAAGCCAGTGGGAGACAGAAGACTGGCAGAAGAAGATTGATCATAAAATGCGAAAAATTTATATATTTTCTACTTGGTAAAGAATGTTGTTGGCAGGAGTCTCATTTAAGGTGATCATGTCAAGCTGGCCTGCACAAAACTATCCCCCCATAACATTAGTTAACAAAAAGACTAATAGAAAAACAGCAGAATCAACCAACTGCAGAGACTTGAAGCAAAGAAATTGTTCATTTGCTGGTCAGAATTCTGTTAAAGTCTTAAACAAAACTTTGTAACATTTAGAATCCAGAGAACCAAAACCTGTTCAAGGCAACAAACGTGCATGACTGTATGAAAATGCAAGTTTTAAATAGCTGTATTTTTTAATATTGTTTTATATCATATCTTTTTATAAACCTACTTGCTTTGTTTGAATGTCACTTTGCTGCTATTGTACTTGAATTTCATGATTGTGGGACAATATTTAGATATAATAGTTGGGCTAAAGTTTTCTTCTCCAGACAAATAATTCCCCAGATGTCCCAAGAGTCTAATGCAGGATCAGTGTGATAAACATAAATGTACTGCCTCCATAGTGCAAGCCCTGCTCTGCACTGGTGGCTTAACCCTTCACCCTGCTTTTCTTTAGATGTAGTGTTTAAATTAGATATTATTGCCAAGTTATAACAAAAACAGTTTAATTGTAGACTAAATTTGGATTATTTGGACACTTTTTGTGTAAGCAAGCTCCTATATGTTGGTGGTTTAGAGACTCATAAATGCAAGTATTGGTCTTACGCAGACAAATGCAGCTCCAAGAGTTTTTGTTCCTTTTTTTCTGGCCATAGTTCTACACTGCATTTATGTTGTGTTGTAAAATGAAAAAAATGAAAAAAAAAAATGAGATTTACATGTTATGTCTTGTTAGTCTGATACCCAACACTTTTGATTCCACTGTCCCAACGGTATTCACGCAAATCAATGAACAAGCGCGACGTTCGTAGCATGTCTACGTCTGGCCTGCATAGAGCTCTGATAAAGTGGATAATAATCACCATGTTTGACACATAGAGGGTGGCAAACAAGCCCCCCACTGTTTCCAAAAAATGCCGCTCTCTAAGGACACGCTTGTTTGTGTCTCTGACTTTATTACACTACATAATTGAACAATCCTGAAACAATGTGTCAGTTTTATCACCTGTTACATTGTGTTCTACTTATCAGAAGCTGGACTCTAGGCCTAAAGCAGGACTGACGTTAGCCTCAGCCTCAAAGAAGCAGCGTCCTCTGACGTCTGAGGTGTGCTGTGAGACAGATGGAGTGGGTGGAGGCCATAAATGGTGAATCATGAGGAGACACTGATTTGAGTTTCTCTTCTGCTCCTCAGAGGTGATTCCCTGCTGCTGTGTGGGACAGACGAGAATCCCTGTGGTGGTTATGCTTCCTCTATCTTGTTGCAAGAGATCTACAATAGATGGAAAGTGAAAATGATCAGCCAAAGTGATCGGATGGGTTTGATGAGAACTATTTATTATTTATTGCAGGAATACAAGAAGCCTCTAGGGCCTTTTCCCTGGCACGGCGTGTGTCTCAGAGCTCCGCTGAGAACCAAGAATCAAGAATCAAGAATCAGTTTATTTATATAGCGCCAATTTACAACAGGTGTCGTCTCAAGGCACTTTACAAAAAATCAATTAAAATCAAGGATACATTCTAACAAATCAATTTGAAAAAGTTTCCAATCTAAGGAACCCCAGCAGATTGCATCGAGTCATTGACTTGCAGCATTCACTCCTCTGGA
>JAVLVB010000221.1:1179913-1193800 GCA_032876305.1 Orestias chungarensis | reverse complement strand
TATATCAGAGATCTGATTACTCCTTATGTCCCTAACAGAGCACTTCGCTCTCAGACTGCAGGTTTACTGGTGGTTCCTAGAATCTCTAAAAGCACAATGGGAGGTAGATCTTTCAGTTATCAGGCTCCTCTCCTGTGGAACCAGCTTCCAGCTTTAGTCCGTGAGGCAGACACCCTGTGTAGTTTCAAATCTAGCCTTAAAACCTTCCTGTTTGATAAAGTTTATAGTTAGGAAGAGGTAGAGAAGACAGCCTAATCCGGTTGGGGGAGGAACTCAGTCTTGACAGACGGTTCTCCTTTGCTCTACCTTCATCAATGTCTTATGAGCCATCTCACTAATTTACAAATTGATAGGTCAAAATAAAGAGTAAGATCAAATATAGAAGCCATAAACATTATAACTGGGGTAAAAATCAATCAAAATCATTTCCTGTTTTTCAGCCTTTGAAAGTTTAATTTATTACCTTTATGATCAAATAATTTCAATGAAAAGGACTGTTTTTAAACTTGACTTGAGCTATTTCTGTAGCGGCTTTTACAGAAAAAAAATCACTACAGAGGCTTCTGAAGCTTTTTATGACCTTTGACGTTTATGCCTCCATTTGGTCAATTCTGCCTAATTTATCTGTATCTGTTAGTTTATTAGTTTTCTTGGTATCAGATTGGCGTTTAGAGGCTTAAAAATGTATGAAAACTCATCAACCTTTGAACACATGTCAGATAGGTTTAAAATTTAAAGGTAAATGGTATAAAATGTAGGCCAGACCAATGACAGTTGAGGAGGTTCTACAAACAGTGGCTGGAAGCAGGTGCAGTTGAGACCAACTTCATAGTAATTTTAATGGGATGTATTCTCAAATATTGACACGGTCTTATTTAAAAATGTGGCTCTATTTTTGTATAATCTAAGGCATTGAATTACTCTCACACTAACTACATTGATACAAATCCAAACAAATCTCCAGGTAGTTCTTAACTTTCCAAATTGGAAGGTTCTAGGACATAAGTCAAAAGTTTCTTAGCTTAATGATTCTTTCAAATGAGGATGATTTACATAAATAATTAAAAGTTTTATTGCTGTCAACAGACAAAAGTTTACTTAGCTACTCATTATGTATATCTTTGCCTGCCTCATTTCTATACCAGTCTAGTTGTACCTTTTCCATCAGCACATACCCAGCTTGTTTATGTAGCCTTTATTACAGTGGGTGGTTGTTTACCGTCCCTCTGTAAATGCCTTCACTCCCACAGGTCATTTTCAATTGGTTTCAGCATTCCTCCATAAGCTGAGGCAGCTAAGCCTCCGCCGGTGTTCTGTACATTTTCTCCAAAGTAACGCAGACCGTATGTTTCCTGGCAGCTGCAAAGACAGATTGCTTCAACGTAGAAATCAGAAGACAAAAAACCCCCCGTGCTTCTGGATTCCTTCCACCTCGAAGGAGGCTATTAAAATGTCAGAGGAGGTCAATTCAAGTGCAGGACTGAAAAGCATGATTACAGAGCAGAGAGGTTGTAAAACACTGCCATCATGGATGATGCTGTCAAACGTCAAAAGGCAAAGTTCTTCAAGATTTTTTCAGATCTTGTAACATTTCAAAGCCTGTCTCCTCCTGATTGAGTGAAGGTCATCCACTAGAAACCTGTCGCTCATCACTGGATAAAGAGAGTAAAGTCACAGTGAAAGCAATGAGGAAACGGAAAAACAGAGCAGGGGTGATGATCCAGCTGTACTGTGGTAAATAGCCTATTTATTTAAATATTCCTGTAAATATTATTGAATTCAAAACCAAACCAAATCATTCTTGTACCAGTTATCCTCGAAATGAAACACAGTCAATGTTTCACGTCAATTCCATCTACAGAATGGTGTCATGAAGGAAGTTTGACTTGTAGTCAAATCTTTACAGCTATATTACTGTGATGGTGCTTTGATGATCACCATGTGAGAGTCCAATTCCCTTTGAAGCAAATTTAAGATTAAAATTGATTAAAGTCCTTCTCTCGTTTAGATCATCTTTTCGTTCCGTGATCTACAAAAAAAGAAAAAACCCTACGCCCGTAAAGTCATTCAACTTGTGTTCAAAAAGCGGGTTTAAAGAGGAGGTGCATTCCTAATACAACACCAACTACAAAGTTTGGCCTCATTCGTATCATTTCTTGAAAGTCTTTACGCATTTACCTAAAATCTGGACAAGTGTGTGAAAAGAGAGGTGCTTTCAGATGCTACCTCACTGTTCATCAGGCTCAATAATTATCTCCAGCGTTTGTTGCTCCCGGAAAAAAAAACTCCTGCGTGATTGGCTTGTGTTGTCTAATACAAGAGCAGCGCCACCTATACCTCTGTTTAAGCCAGTTCAGTTTTTAAACCAACACTAATACTCCACCTTACTTGTACTGTGCTTACTTAAACCGTTTACTATTCACCTTACCTAACTTTCCATCCCTTCTATTCCCGTTCCTCTTTTTCGCATAGAGAAGAAGAACAGCGGTATGAAAGCGTTTCTGATGCCCCACGCAGCCACAGTGATCCTTGCAACCATAAGCTGCTCTCCTCCAAACATAGACCTTTAATGAAAAGCTACAGACGATAATGAACCCGTTTTGTCCTCCGTCTCCAAACATGTGGATTCAGGCAGTAAATGACAATCCCAGTTAATTAACAGTGTGGCAGAGAGGCAAACAAAACCCTCCTACTAGACAGATTTACTTGTTGTTTTGCGTCTGTGTTGGAGGGAGAGCAGCGATTTTGTAGTGGCTGTACTGTTTATTTGAATTTTCATGTAAACAGGAGGGTTTGTTCTACAATGGTTGGTTCTAGATTCAATCTTTGAATGAGGAATGGAAGTGCTTGTAGCCCCTTACAAGAAACAGCAACTATAGCAAGACTTACGAACATTTAAACGTTTCTTGGCTAGATTTACCTCGTTTAGTGTTGGTAGGTCTTTATTAATTAACCTTTTGTCATTGTACTGACTTTAGAAAGTACCAACATTTGGGGCCTGTGGTTCCTTTTTTTCACTCGTGGGAATTAATCATCGGCTTCATACCTCCAGGGTCTTTCAGTCTCGCTGGAGGTTTTTCAGGCCAACTGTGATGTTCTGACCCAGACTCCCGTAGAGCTCCATTGCTCTAATAGAGAGCAGAGTGTATTAGCTACAGTGCGGCTCTGCTGGTACTTGGCTGATTTCCACTTTATTTGTCTCAGCAGTGGAAACTGAGCGGAGGAAATAAGAAACATTTAACCAATTAGGACGCTTCCTGCTCAGGCTTTGCTACTTCTAGGTGGAGTGTTGTGAAAATGTATTGTTCCCCTCTGAGATTGAGTGTACCTTCCCCTTTTTTTTGGTCATACCTAAATGTTTTAGATTATAAAATAATTTTAATATCAAACAGCAACCTTTTTAAGAATTTTAGTAAAAATCTTATCCTTGCCCAATAGGAAAATGTAATTACTGTAGCCCTCAATACTATAACTTGCATTAAAAGATTCCAAATGAGTATCAATAAACTGCTTGTGAAAGTAAAATTCAATCATGCGCAATTAGTAGGTTTGTTGCGGGAGATCTACAAAGATCAATTTCATTTAGGTATTTTAAAGTGGTCCAACAAAACTTTGATAAACATTTAAATGCATAAAAACAATAAAACATAAAGTATAAAGCCTTCATAATATACGTTTATTTTAAACCGGCACTTCGATGAGGGTAGCAGGAATCCTGCCACACAAAAAAACTACAAAATGCTCAGACTGATTTAAGGCTTAGGTCACTTCCCATGTTTCTTATTTCCAACATCATCATATGGCATTGTTTTGCCACAATTTCATTCATCAGCTCATCGCTATTCATCCTTTACACAACCTCTGGAAACAGAAATGTACCTCAATCCAACTGCATAAGATCAGGAGGTCAGGCTTTTATGATGCTATGTGCTGGTGCTCATGGGAAATGCAATCTTCCTTTAGTTGAAAAAAACTACCGCTTTTCTCCACAATGGCTGCCGAAATCAACCAAAACTGCAACTTCTTTAGTGTTGCTATAAGGCAAGCAATCCAGGTCATTAGGAGACAAAACAACCCTAGACCATATAACTACCAACTTTATGTTTGATTGTTTTTGAGCGATGTCGTGTCCATTTTATGCCAGATATAATTTGAAACACACACAGTCCGAATTTTTTTTTACAAAGGTCTTTGAGGAACAGATGTCAAAAATGTCTCTCATCTATTCTTGATTAATGTTAGATTCTTGATTCTGCATCTCTGGAAATAATTTAGCCTGGATGTGTCATGGTCTGTGTTTTTGTTCTCTGCTTAGTTTGCTGTAGTCGTTTTGTTTTACTTGCTGTGCTTCCACGTTCCAGTTCTCCTCGCTCCTCAGTAAGTTTCCCCATCAGCTCGTCTGGTTTCACCTTGCTGGTCTCAATCCCTTTTCTTGTTATTCCATTCAATTCCTTAGTTTATTTCGTCCGTTAATTGTCTCTCGTTCCTTGTAGTTTCTCTCGCGCTCCTCTCAGTAGTTTAGGTTTGTTCTTGTTAATATTCCATCCTAGTTACGGTCACGCGTTTAACCTTGTTTGTTGTTCCTCCACCGCACCGCATTGTTTATGTTCCCTTTTCGGCCCTGCGTTTATCCTGGGATTTTTGTTCCTCCTCCGCATATATTCAGTTTCTGTTTTGTTCATATATTTTCCTCACAATAAATAAGTATTTCTCTCTCGCAATTAAGATTGCTTTTGATGCTTACGTTGAGTTTAAAGAAAGAGAAAGAATTAGTTTAAACACCAAGGAACTACCCAATAGGTCAGATCCATTTAGTTATTTTTGCTTTCCTAGATCTCCCCGTTTATGTCGTCACCTGCTAGAACCACTATTTAAATCTCGTGTTCCCCGTCGTATTATTAGATCCCCACCAACTGTTTCCGCTTCTGAGCCACCTGGATCCGAGTTTATTTCCACTTATGGCAGTTCCGTTCCTCCACCCCAAGTCCAGACCACCGATCTGAGGGAGTTTTTCTATGGGGACAGAGAAGATCTGTTCCCCTGGATAACTCCTTCAGATCCTCTTCAGAAACATAGCCATTCCCATCTCCCTAAGAGATCAGCAGGTGAACCAGCAGCAGATCCCCTTATCCCTTCGTTCTTGCTCCAGCCGCTCGAGTCAACCTTGGACTCTCAGTATCTCCAGCCTGCAGCTAATATAGAGCTTGTGCTCCACCAGAAGCCAACTACAGAGCTTGCACTCCAGCAGGAGGCTGCTACAGAGCTCGCGCTCCAGGAGGAGCCTGCTACAGAGCTCGCGCTCCAGGAGGAGCCTGCTACATAGCTCACGCTCCAGGAGGAGCCTGCTACAGGGCTCTGGCTCCAGGAGGAGCCTGCTACAGGGCTCGTGTCTCAGGGGATGCCTGAAGAAGCATCTGAGATTCAGCCTCAGCAGCGGCTAGCATCCAAGCCCCTGTCCAAGGAAGAATTAGAAAAAGAGCTCCAGCCCTGGAGAGACCCTGGGCTTCCAGAGACAGCTTTGGACCAGCTGTCTCCTGCTGGAGGTTTAGATTCTATTTCAGAGGGGGTCAGAGGTGACCTGCCTCCAGCTCCTTCGATTCCGGCGGAGGTCCGATGCAACCCGCCTCCAGCTCCTTTGTTTTCAGAGGGGGTCCAGCGGGACCTGCCTCCAGCTCCTGTGTTTTCGGAGGGGGTCCGGCACAACCCGCCTCCAGCTCCTGTGTTTCCGGAGGGGGTCCGGCGCAACCGCGTCCAGCTCCTGCGTTTCCGGAGGGGGTCCGGCGTGACCCGTCTGTAGCTGCTTCGACTCCTGTGGGTCTGCTGCCTCCATCGTGGTTTTGGCCCCGCCTCCACCGCCCAGGACTTTCCGCCGCCAGCGACCTCCGGCGAGGACTCTCCGCCGCCAGCGACCTCCGGCGAGGACTCTCCGCCGCCAGCGACCTCCACCGAGGACTCTCCGCCGCCAGCAACTTCCACCGAGGACTCTCTGCCATGTTTTCCCCCACCTCCCATCCGTTGTTTTTTCGGTTATCCTGTGATTTTGTTTTACGGCGTCTGGTATCCACTGTAGAGGGGCTGGGGGGGTACTGTCATGGTCTGTGTTTTTGTTCTCTGCTTAGTTTGCTGTAGTCGTTTTGTTTTACCTTGCTATGATTATTTATTGTTTTCTTTAAGTTATTTTCTATTTATGTTTAGTCTTTGTTTTTGCTCTTGTCTGTGTTCTCTGGTTCCCCCTGCTCTGTCTCTCTTCCTCTTAGTGTTTTCCTTCAGTTTCATCATTATTCATTCACATCTGTCTCAAATCTCCTCAGTATATAAGCTTGGTTCCCTCATTCACTCACCGCTGGATTATTGTTCTTACCTTACCTCTCATTGCTCCCCTGCTGTGCTTCCACGTTCCAGTTCTCCTTGCCCCTCAGTAAGTTTCACCTTGCTGGTCTCAATCCCTTCTTGTTATTCCCTTCACTTCCTTAGTTTATTTCGTCTGTTGATTGTCTCTCGTTGCTTGTAGTTTCTCTCGCGCTCCTCTCAGTAGTTTTGGTTTGTTATTGTTAATATTCCATCCTAGTTCCTGTCACGCGTTTAACGTTGTTGAGTTGTTCCTCCTCCGCGCCGCATTGTGCATGTTCCCTGTTTCGGTCCTCACAATAAATAAGTATTTCTCTCTCGCAATCCACCTCTGCTCGAGTCATATTTACCCTTCTTGACAGGATGTGAATGATTCTGATTGAGATTAGTCTTCCGAAAGCTGTGGTTAAACCCAGTTAACGGTTTATTTGGATTTCATATTTCTTTATTAAGACTTTATTTAAAAACTTTCATGTCGGTATTGTCGGTATTTTTGTTAGATTAAAAACATTCTCTTACACAAGTTACGTCCTCCCTTCAATGGGTATAAAAAGCAATAACAATGGAAGAACAATGGAGTGAGCCACCATGTGTCTGCTGTTAAAATACTAGTGTTTGTCTTCTGCAGAGCAAAGAAAGAACTATGAATCAGCTGGGTGTACAGTGTAAACAGCAATTCACAGGCCAGACACCAGAGAAAAAGCCAAAAAAAACAAGACACTACAGGCAGACAGACAGCTATTGGGATTTTTCGTCATCCTTTTTGTTTTTAAATTTCTAAAAAATAAAATAAAGGTGCACCTTACACCGAAAACATAATAGAACACAAAGCATACAGTATGTAGCCCTGGTCTTTTTTCTGAAATCTACTTCTTTCAGCTCAGGTTTACAGAAATCTACAACTTCTGCAATCCAATAGATCATGAAACATTTGAAAGTGACATTCACCAGTGGTCCTCAGTGGAGCTTCTTACACACATTTTTAAGCAATGGAAATCATTTCAGGCAGAGCTGAAACATTATGCCTAGGGATAGTAATGCTCTTTAATATTGGTAAGCTAATTTTAAAATTTGACCAGTTTAGTTAGTATTTTTTCCCTAGAACCTTTGTCCTTTATTTTGTTACCATGTTTCTCTTGACATTCTCACAAAATTGTTCTGTAGTTTGACTTCAGGTTGATCTCGACTTGGATGGTGTTGATGTATTCTAAGACCATCATATAAACTCTGACACAATTTTCCATCAGATTCGAATTCCGAGTTGAATCCGGTTTATTTTGTTCTTTAGTGATGGCAGCTTGTATTTTCTTGATTGTGGATATCAAAAAATGTATTACTTGGGTAAATTTATTCTATAGACTCCCAATTTTCAAACAGTAGAATTTGGATGTAGTGTTAGTTCAATCACTTTCCTTCCTTCCATGTTTTGATCAGCTTATTTTTCTTATCTGAAAGGACTACAGAGTGAAATCTATTGTGCACTTTTCTAAGGTTATCTGCCCTTACCAGACCTCCTGTGATTTTCCACAAAGTTACCTGAAACAGGGGCAGATATAGGAGTGAAGGCTAACTATGGTTTGTTGTCATGAAAGTGTCAAAAAAACACCTTATTAATCAGCCTACCCTTGAAGCATACTTCACAATGTGGGCCTATCAATGACAGAAATTGCCTCACAGGTAGGCGGCCGTCGGATGGTTGTACTTCTATCATCTACTGAACTATTTTTAGAGTCCACCTCTGACTCTCCTCAACTACATGTTTTTGTCCATTTTTCATTCAGGCTCACTAAAGGCTGCCTGTTCATGGCCAGTGAATGAATCATCACAGGTTATTTCCTATTTTTTACTTTTCGAAATCTAATAAATTCACCAACACCATGAAAACTTTTGAAATTCAAAAATAATCCTACTTTGTGTCATAAATTATCCAGCAATGTCACAATGTCCCTTCAATTGTTCATTTAAGACTGATATCTGCCACCGTTTTTGTAAAACAATTTCAAAAGAGATAAAGGTTTAAGATCGTAATATTAAAACTCAGAATTTATTCTTCGCAGTGACTTTGATAGAAGGTCTCTGCAAACCAGTTCTGACTCTGCCCTAAGGTGACCTTGAGGCAAACAAAGCTCCTCATCCATTTCCTATTGGTAAAGTTGACCACCATGCAAAGGATAACACCTTCATAACTCTTAACAACTGAAAGATGGGGCATGAATAGGCTAACCAATTAAAATATTTATTGTTTGTGTATTTCACAGCTGAAACAGACCAGGATTGCTGTGGATTAAAGAAGCTAACAGAACAACGTCTGCAGAAAGATATTTCTATGGTAGTTCTACTCTTGGTATAACCCGGGTACCTCACACAAATCTCTTAGTGGTTTAGAGGAATACATTTCTAGACAGCAGCTTTTCTTTTCTTTTTTCTTTTTTTTTGGTCAAATCAACCCTTAATGTACCTGGAGCGCAACACAGGGATCAGTTTTAAAATATTTTTCAATGAAAACACAAAGTCATGCAATCAACTACAAAGGCTTCTCAGTGTGCAAGCGTTTAGTTTTGGAAATAAGCCTGCAGACGTATGTTTAAAGTTTGCTGAAGATTATTACCACCGGTTAAATGACGGGTGAAGCTAGTCTGGTCATATATGTACAAAAGCTGAACACGTTGGATCTCGTTGCATTCACTATGTTTGGAGGACGAAATGGTTCTGGACAAGACTCTAAAAACACTTTTGTAAATTTTATAATTGCCGGTGGAAACAAGATTGCTTAGACTGTTTTCCAGCTGATGCTATTAAGAGATTTCAGAGAATTGAATCAAAGATGAATGGAGAAATTCTTGATTAGGACCTGTCGATGAAATAGATTTAGATCTCCACGCAAGACAAAGAAGCCAAATCTACAGTTAAAGAATTCTTAAATGCTTACAGAAAAAAACAACATATTGATGCTTGAATGGCACAGTCAGTCGTTTGACTTGTATTCAAGAAAAGTCTTGAAGTTAGTAAAAATGAAATGTTCACAAAGTTTTAAAACATTTCTGAGTGTCTTCAACGCTTATTCATCATTGTATTAGCTTAAGTTCATTTGTGAACTTATTTACTTTCCCTTTTTTTTGGATGTTTCGGGTACTTGTTGCTGACATCTGGTCTGAATTTAATATCAACAGAAATATTCCTTAACAAACTCTGCCAACAGCTTTTCATGCGGAGGAAACTCAGAACAATCTATATTTTAGACTCAGCCCAGCTACGTCTTTCTTGTGATTATTTTTGTGGACAATATATGCCCAATAATTGTAGATTTTACCTAAACTCTTTACAGTTAGATTGTTCTAGGACTTTTATTTGATATTTTCTTGTGTTTCAAGTTTACTTCCTTTTTTTAAGAAATCAACTAAGTTGTGGCTTTATTCATTTTTTGTTAAGGTTTTGCAGTGGTAGAGATTCCTGCAGTTGGAAAGTGACGGCGCCCACGCTTATGTCCCTGTGCTGAGCTGCTAGCTGTACACAGGACGCCACCTCTGCGTCTGTAATCAGAGAAAAGATCATTGTCTAAGGTGTGGCTTCAACATTGCAGCCCCAATCTAGCCCTGCCTGTATGAGTGGCTCTGTGGTGCTTTTGTTGCAGGCCAAATTAAAGGGATGAAAAGGTTGTTTGGATCCTCACGCCCTTCCTGCTGAAACCACAAGAGTAACAGCTTTTGTCCTTTTGCATATGCAGAGATGGGATTGAAAAACCCTCCACGGTGTTGCGTTTTATAAAGCCGCAGGGGCCAGAGGAGAATTAGTACTACCCTCGCTGCCTTTGTGAGTTTATGAGCTCACCCAAAGTGAACCTGGAGGGAGTTTATCTGACCTTTACTGTCATTCAAAACAAACTCGATATCCACCGTTGAGTTTACACAAAGACATTTGAGCCTTCAAAGCGCTTCCAAACAAAAGGCTTTTTAAAAGGTGAGGTATTGTGTTTGTGGGTTCTTTGTTACCTTTGATAAATCTCAATCTCCTAAACACACAGACACACAAAAAAAGCATCAGAGATATGTTTTTCTTACCCCAGTCGCCCTTCTGGTTGTTTGACAAATCTACGGAAATAGACTACTTAAAGAATTTCTGCCTCATTAAAATTTTTCAATGTTTTGTTCCTGTTAAAAAAAATAACTAGCTTGAGGAAATAAAAAAAAAACATTTTAACCACTAGGAGGTCTTATTAGTATCACTTCAAAAATCCTCAGACAAGACTGTGCAAGGATTCAAGGAGATTTTATTGTCATTCACATCACATGTGGTACATGAGGTGGACCAAAATTTTAATCCCACAGATCAGTTACACCATAGAAGCAATTGTAAAATAGTTAAAAGATAAGAAGAAGATCATAAAATATAAAAGAATAAGATTGATAAATACACAAAATACACAAAATATAGGAAGTCGGACAAAGCAGCAATGAAAATTCGGAGTGCAAATTTGCTGTAGCAGCATGGATGGTTAGATGATTAAAGTGATTCAGTCCTTGTAATTGTCCTTCTGAAGTGTCAGTGCGGTGTGTTTGAGAGTCTTACAGCTTCTGGAACGAAGCTGTTTCTCAGTCTGGTGGTTTTGCACTTGATGCTCCGCAGCCTCCTGCCTGAGAGGAGCCGTACCTGTACCTGTAGCTGTTGACCACTTCCACCGCAGATCCTCCCATGTGCACGGGGAGGTGGGCATGTTTGCCCCTTCTGAAGTCCACAATCATCTCCTTGGTCTTCTTTAAATTAATGCAGAGGTTGTTATCTCTGCACCAGCCCTCCAGGTGTTCCTGTAGCTGGACTCATCAC
Source organism: Orestias chungarensis (assembly GCA_032876305.1). Taxonomy (NCBI): domain Eukaryota; kingdom Metazoa; phylum Chordata; class Actinopteri; order Cyprinodontiformes; family Cyprinodontidae; genus Orestias; species Orestias chungarensis. The sequence continues at coordinate 1,182,631 of JAVLVB010000221.1, read as the reverse complement.
TGTTTGTGACGCATCCAACCACTGCTGTGTCGTCCGCAAACTTTAGAATATGACAGCCATCCACACTTGTCCTCTTGCCCAGCTTTACTAACGTGAATGTTTATAACCAACTATCTAAAAAGAAATAAAAGACTTGACCTCATGTCTTATGGTACCTATAAACAATCAAAGAAAAAAAAATGGTTCTCAATAGATCATTAACACTGATTACACCCCCCATCTCATTAGATGAAATTGTGTGTCTCCAACACAATAACGACTTTAGAGGCATCGGGAAGAAACTGATGACTCATGCACTGATAATCAGCAGGCTGTAATTGGAACAGGGGAAAGATGGAGATGAGATTTCTTTGGTTGCTGGTTTGGTATTTTGGAAATGATGCACGATGCGTCTCACTTTCATTTATGTTTTTCACCGGCTATATTTTTGTGAGCTTGATATTAAACATCGAATAACCACCTTCAATTTGTGCACCCCTGAGGACAACAACCAATATAACCATAGCTAAAATCTGCTAGGGTGAACTTCTATCTCCTTTAGAATATCCTGTTTTTTTTTGGGCAACTTAAAGGAATCAAGGAATTTTATTTGTCATAACATCACATGTGGTACATGAGGTGGGACAAAATTCTAATCCCACAGTCCAGTTTACACCCTGAGAGCAATTTTAAAATAGCTACAAAATAAGAATAATATAATAAAATATAAAGAAATATAAGAGAATAGGATTTTGACTACACAAAATCTACAATATGGGACTTCGGACATAGCAGCAATAAAAATTTGGAGTGCAAAATTTGCTGTAGCAGCATGGATGGTTAATAAAGTGACATAATAAAGTGACTTTTTAAAGTGTGATATTAAAGTGAACAGTGCCGGTTAAATGAGAAAGTGTTTTTTCATTTGTAATTGTCCTTGCGTGTGTTTGAGTCTCACAGCTTCAGGAATGAAGCTGTTTCTCAGTCTGGTGGTTTTACACTTGATGCTCCGCAGCCTCCTGCCTGAGGGGAGCGGGACAAAAAGTGAGTGTGCTGGGTGTGTGGGATCCTTCCTGATGCAGGTGGCCCTTTTCCTGCATCTGGAGGTGTAAATGTCTGTGGTGCTGGCGAGGCTGACTCCAACAGTCCTCTGTGCAGCCTTCACCACTCTCTGCAGAGCTTTCCTGTCTGAAGCAGAGCAGCTTCCATGCCACAAGTTGATGCTGGAGCACAAGACGCTCTCCACCACACATCTGTAGAAGGAGTCCAGCTCTTCTCAACTACCTGAGGAAGTAGAGCCTCTGGTGCGCCTTCCTGACCAGAATGGAAGTGTTGTTGCTCCAGGTGAGGTTGTTACTCAGGTGTACACCCAAGTACCTGTAGCTGTTGACCACTTCCACCGCAGATCCTCCCATGTGCACGGGGAGGTGGGCATGCTTGCCCCTTCTGAAGTCCACAATCATCTCCTTGGTCTTCTTTAAATTAATGCAGAGGTTGTTATCTCTGCACCAGCCCTCCAGGTGTTCCACCTCCTGCCTGTAGCTGGACTCATCACTGTTTGTGATGCATCCAACCACTGCTGTGTCGTCCGCAAACTTCACAATATGACAGCCTGGATTGATAGGCGAGCAGTCATATGTGAGCAATGTGAAAAGGAGGGGGCTCAACACACAGCCCTGAGGGGAGCCAGTGCTGAGGGTAATGGTGGGGGAGGAGATGTTGTGAATCCTCAGACTGCGGCCTGTTGGTCAGGAAGTCCAGGACCCAGTTGCAGATGGAAGAGCTCAGTCCAAGTGAGGACAGTTTGTTTATCAGGGTCTGAGGAATCATGGTGTTGAACGCAGAGGTGAAGTCCACAAACAGCATACGAATATAGGAATCCTTCTGCTCCAGGTGGGTGAGGGCAGTGTGGACGACGGAGGAAATGGCGTCCTCTGTGGATCGATTTTTCCTGTATGCATACTGGTGTGGATCAACAGTGACGCTGATGTTGGCTTTGATGTGGGTCTGAAACAGTGTTACTTGTGGTAAAACCTTAAAATTAACCACATAAATTAACATTTCGTTAAGACATACTAATACCATTCAAAAACTTCGTAAAAAAATATTCTCTTCTTGCTTTAAGATGATAGTAGCGTCATTTATTGGCAGTATGTGCTTTCCCTGTTGAATACATCTGTGCCATAGTAGCAATAAATAAGTTATTTTACATATAATCCTTTTGTGTTTGAATCGTTTAAACATGATAAAGTCCTCAAAAAATATTACGTTTGTGCGACTACATGTTTGCTTTCAAGCCTTTTTCCAGTTGGTTCCCTTCTAAGCAGAATACTGAGATAAGAACACCAATATTGACAGAAGGAGCCTAACAGGGTTGCTGGCTGTTTGTGTTAGGCTGAAGGATGTGTTTTCCTTCGTCATATATCTGATTCCAGCCTATAAATCCTCCTGATCCCCGACACAAAGTGAACTATCCGTCCTCGTCTTGCCCTGACGGTAACGCTATCAATCGTGGGAGATGACATGTTTACTGTTGCCTTGTGTGTTATTGTTCCACGGCTCACTTTGGACTTCCCACATCCGTTGTTCGAGAGTTTGATTCCTCTGAGAAAAAAACAAACAAAAAAAGGGACTGAAAGTTGACTGATTGGTGAGCCAATGAAATGAAAGATGTATGGCTTGATTTCTATCTATATCTGGTTATAAAAATAGGATACCCCCCCCCCCCCCCCCCCCCCC
>JAVLVB010000221.1:1157411-1179813 GCA_032876305.1 Orestias chungarensis | reverse complement strand
GGAAGTTCAGTGAAAAAACAATTCCAACAATCAACAGTTTAGCAGAATGTGTTTAACATTCATAGATCTCTAAACCTGTTAAACATCATTAAGTCTCTTAGAGATTTCCTCTGTTTTTACAGTTTTTTTACACCTCAAGGTTTTTGATATCAATATGTATTTTAATATCAGATAAAAATATCCCAATTGAAATTTTCAGATGACTATTTGTTTTTAAAGGAAAGAGTTTAGGAAACACCTTGAACTTAAAATAATTGGTTGTGCCAAACTTGAGGGTGAAATATTTTAGTGACTCACAAGTCTTTTCTAAATTGTTTCAATTCTCAATCAGATTTAAGTCCTTAAGACTTTAACTATAGAACCTCAGTTTAGAAGGATTTGAGCTGAGGGTTAGAGAGTCATCATAGAATAAAGAATCAGTTTATTTATATAGCGACAATTTACAACAGATGTTGTTTCAAGGCACTTTACAAGAAATTCAATTCAAATCACAGATACATCATAAACAAATCAGTTTCAAAAAGTTTCCAATCTAAGGAACCCCAGCAGATTCATGGAGTCATTGACTTGCAGCATTCACTCCTCTGGAATCAGCAGGCAGAAACAATGGCTTGTGTTGTCGTTGACTTTACAGCAGTCCCTCATACTGAGCATGCATGTAGCGACAGTAGAGAGGAAAAACTCCCCTTTAACAGGAAGAAACCTCCAGCAGAACCAGGCTCAGTAAAAGCAACCATCTGCCACGACCGACTGGAGGTTTGAAGAGACAGAAAAGTAAAATAGATGCACAGGATACTGAAATAAAAGAGTTTATAGCAGCAGTTGTAGAGCGTCACTGGCAGCATCTCAGCCCATGTTCTCATCCAAGAAGCTGTCTCAGATAGTTTTGGGTTCTTTTGTAATCTTATGGATTAGTTGTTCATAAGCACTTGGAATGATATAGGAAGCTACAGAAAAGCTAAAATCGATAGAAGTAAGAGATGAATTTTGGACTGGGTCTCAAATTGTGATCTAAAAACCCCCCCAAAAAACAGTAAAAGCTTAATTAAGATATTATCAGGTTTACTCTGGGCCAGGCCTCTAAATATAGTAAAAAACTTGTGATGGATCTGACTCAGACTCAGGCTGGGTCGGGTTTCTCCTAAATAGAATAATCCATTAAACATTATGTTTTTGATTCTCATGTGTTTTTTTTGTCTGATGTTAAACTTTTTTCAATGATCTGAAACATTTCTCTTTGAAATTAAACTAGAAAGAGTCCATCAGGGAACACATAACTTTTTATAGCGCCGTACTCAAACTGTGACATTTCTTAACCCCACTAATGAAAAAGAGAAACTGTGTTAAAGCTGCAACCATGCTGTCTGTCCTCTCTTCCTATTTGCTGCTTCAATCCTTTCTCTTGTGGATGTCCTTTAATTAACAACGCCAACTCTCATTGTGTGGCTCCCTGAGCATTTATCTTTAAAGTTCAACGAAGCTGTGTCGCCATGACTATAAACTCTCATAACGTTGTTTCCTTTAACTGCTGATAGGTTTTGCTAAAAACCTTTAGATCAATAATGAAAGAAAGGGGCAATGTAATCTATAATCCTGCCATTAACATGTCTGATACGGAATAGAGGGGATAGCCAGTTCTCCCTGTCTTATCAGTGCAACTTGTTGCATGACATGACCCGACATGACATTAAAACAATAAGTACAGAACTTGACTGTGACAGCCTCGCTCTAGGAGATCCTCTAAAGAGGTATTTTTCTTACCAGAGGGAACCAAAAAGCTGCGGGTGTCCGTCTGATGTCCTAAGAAAATCAATAGAGGCTGTTCAATGAGTAACACAGCACCAGAAGCGTAGGCGCCACTAATTGCTCCGGCTTTGTTTGCAATTAGTCCAGCGCTCTGCTGCTAATGCGATTAGGTCACTTTTGATAAAGGAGGTTTTAAGGAAAAGCATGTCCCCTGGATGCGTTTGATGTAAAACTCTACTCAGGATTGACTTGAGTTCATCCACTTACAACAGCGACGTTTATGTCAGAATGTGTCCACATCGTTTCATTCTCTACATAACAACTTAAACTGAAAACCAGTTTAACAATAGGGAGATCTAACACAAACACACACACAAAAAAAACTCAAATGGAGTTAAAAATCCAAACAATTTTATCTGACTTCCGTCATTTAAACAGTCGAAATACACGCAGGATCATTTTCCTGCCAGAGGCCTGAATCAAGCAATCAAAAAAAGTTAATAAATAGAAGAGAAAAACTTTCCAAGTATGATTTGTATAGTATTATTACTATTATTCTTATTTAGACCAGATGTTTATAACTCAAAAACATTCGAATCAGATGAATGCTTGGCAGTTCTCTGCAGAACTGAACGATCTGTCTTATTCTGGGGAATTGGAGAAAATCTTTATTTTAAAGATAAAAGACAGTAGTTCTTGATGACTAGAGTTGGAGAGTCCAAATTTAGACTAATTTGTCGGCTCAAGCTTTATAGGCATAAACATTTCTGCACCAGAAAAGCCAGACTTAGTAAATCTGGATGTAAGCAAGAGGCCGAAGCAACCCAAACTAAAAACACTCTGTAGCTTTTTTCATCTTGTTCTGATCTTGTTATGATATCAATAATGAAAGCAAGAGGCAATGTAATCTATAATGAAAGCAAGAGGCAATGTAATCTATAATCCTGCCATTAACATGTCTGATACGGAGTAGTTCTTGATGACTAGAGTTTTGCATGCATGAAGCCTCCACTCTTCAGCAACTTTAAAATCCTTCCCCAGCCGTCCACTGTAACGACTGTAAACATTGCCCTGCTTTGTGACGTCCGCGCTGGCAGGGGTGTCAAACTCATTTTGGTCATGGTCAGCATAATCAGATCTCAAGGGGGCCAGACCAGTAAACTCATTCCAAAATTACATCGACAACCTTTTTTTTCTTCTTCTTTGTATTTGTGCAAAGAAGAAATAAATTATAAAGATCTTTACCTTAAATGAATTGTCCTTTTGCTAAATATATTATGAACAACCTAAGTGTGTTTAAGAAAATTATGTGCAATATCAACAACACTTTTACTCAGTTTAACATTTATTTAAGTGCATTATACACAAAAAAAAAATGGATCAGTGATTGTACAATGTTTTAAAATATTGAGTTACAGTTTTGTGGAGCTTAAAAATACTCCCCTGCATGTTAAAACACATCAAACACATCTAAACATAGAAAAAAATTAATTTAAAATCTATACTACACATTTAGGAAACAACTCTGGACACATACATTGACGCCACAAATCTTAAGTAGCAGCTGTTTTAAACAGACATTTGATAAAATATATTTGACCCTTCCATGTTAATGCATAAAATGTATAAGTAGAAATAAACTCACATAGATAAAATATGTGGCATGCATAAGACATATTTTACTTAACAATCCTCTTCTGTAAATCTGTTTCTGACTAGCACTGACTTTCACAGAAATTACTCCAGCAAATTTTCACTTTTTAAATTTTTTTTATAGTGTAACATTCAAAGCAGCATTTTATAGAGTTTAGTCTTGCTCAGTATTTGCCCCTGAAGCTTGGCATCTTTTTGCCTGTACAAGTGCATCTATATCAGGCATCATGTCCTGAGTAGCAGCCAATTTCAGAACCTCATTTAAAAGCTTATGTGTGAGCTTTGAGCGTAGCTTTGTTTTATTGAAGTTCATTAGTGAGAAAACTTGCTCACAAAGGTAGGTAGTCCCAAACATGGACAACATTTTTTCAGCTAGTGCTGTGAATTTAGGATAGCCTGGTAGGAGATACTTGTAAAATGTGTCCAAGCCCACAGAAGCAAATTTCTTCTTCAATTCTACATCACACTGCAAATCAATGATTTCAAGTTGCATGTTTAAGGGCACATCAGAAGCTCTGACCGTGAATGGTGAGCAAAAAACTGCTAAATCTGTCTCGAGTTCGCTACAGATATGAAATCGTTTCTCAAACTCCCCGAGCAACCCTGAAATCTTATCTTTGTGCCGTTCACATTGCTCACATATGACTGCTCGCCTATCCATCCAGGCTGTTATATTGTGAAATTTGCGGACGACACAGCAGTGGTAGGATGCATCACAAACAGTGATGAGTCCAACTACAGGCAGGAAGTGGAACACCTGGAGGGCTGGTGCAGAGATAACAACCTCTGCATTAATGTAAAGAAAACCAAGGAGATGATTGTGGACATCAGAAGGGGCAAGCATGCCCACCTCCCCGTGCACATGGGAGGGTCTGCGGTGGAAGTGGTCAACAGCTACAGGTACTTGGGGGTACACCTGAGTAACAACCTCACCTGGAGCAACAACACTTCCATTCTGGTCAGGAAGGCGCACCAGAGGCTCTACTTCCTGAGGAGGCTCAGTCGAGCTGGACTCAGGAGCTCAGTTCTCATCTCCTTCTACAGATGTGTGGTGGAGAGCGTCTTGTGCTCCTGCATCAACGTGTGGCATGGAAGCTGCTCTGCTGCAGACAAGAAAGCTCTGCAGAGGGTGGTGAAGGCTGCACAGAGGACTGTTGGAGTCAGCTCCCCAGCACCACAGACATTTACACCTCCAGATGCAGGAAGAGGGCCTCCGGCATCATGAAGGATCCCACCCACCCAGCACACTCACTTTTTGTCCTGCTTCCCTCAGGCAGGAGGCTGCGGAGCATCAATTGTAAAACAACCAGACTGAGAAACAGCTTCATTCCTGAAGCTGTGAGACTCTCAAAGACACTCAATTACAAATGAAAAACACTTTCTCATTTAACCGGCACTGTTCACTTTAATATCACATTTTAAAATGTCACTTTAAAATGTCACTTTAAAATGTCACTTAATATGTCACTTGCACTCCGAATTTTCATTGCTGCTATGTCCAATATTGTAGATTCTGTGTCCATATTGTAGATTCTGTGTAGTCAAATCCTATTCTCTTATAGTTCTTTATATTTTATTATATTATTTAAAATTGCTATCAGGGTGTAAACTGGACCGGGGGATTTCGTCCCACCTCATGTACCACATTTGATGTGATGACAAATAAAATTCCTTGATTCCTTTTACGTCAGAATTAACACTTGTTGCGCACACATCTCTGAGACAGGGAAAATGAGGAGGGTCTCCAGTTGCTATCGTGAGCTTTAACTTGAATGCTAGTATGCTGTCATAATACTGTGTTACAATTTTTTTGCGTCCCTGCAACATTTCATTCAGATTATTCAAGTGCTCTGTAATATCAACCATAAATGCAAGGTCCTGCAGCCAAAGTGGGCACTGCAATTTCTTAAAAGGTTTTCCCTTTCTCTCCATAAATTGTCCAATTTCACCGCGTAGATCAAAAAGGCGCTTCAGCACAGCACCTCTGCTTAACCATCTTACCTCAGTGTGGTAAGGCAGACCATGGGTAATGTTACAGTCACTGAGAAGGCTGTCAAACTGACGATGATTGAGACCTCTGGCTCCGATGAAATTAACCGTTTGGACGACCACCTCCATGACGTGATCCATTTTTAAGGACTTGCAGCATAATGCCTCTTGATGCAAAATGCAATGAAATGGCCAACCCCCCCCCCTCCATTTGCGGCTTGCACTTTCTCTCTGAACTTGGTCACAAAACCGGATTTTTTCACGATCATGTGGCCATCAGTGGCCAGGCTTACGGCGCGGGACCAGTCCGCCCAGACCCTGTCCAGCGCTTCAACGACGGAGCGGAAAATGTCCTCAGCTGTTGTGTCAGTCATATGCACAAACTCGAGAAACTCCTCTGTGACAGTCAAAGTGTCATCAACTCCATGAATGAATATAGCCAGTTGAGCAACGTCTGTAATATCAGTACTCTCATCAATTGCAACAGAAAATGCCATAAATGACTCCACTTTCCGTTTCAGTTGGCTATCCAAATCTGCCGATAGTTCAGAAATCCTGTCTGCCTCGGTATTTCTCGTCCAGGTAATATTTGCAAAAGCTTGTCGCTTCTCAAGACACACAATTTCAGCAGCCTTCAGCATACAGTTTTTGACGAATTCCCCCTCACAGTACGGCTTTGATGCTAATGCTACTTGCCTAGCAATCACGTAGCTAGCTTTCACAGCAGCATCACTGGCCTCTCGGCCCCGGGTGAAAACAGATTGCTGTTTCCTCAGACCAACCAACATTACATTTAACTTCTGTTTTCTCAGTTCTCCGTGCAAGCTGTTATATTTTTCACCATGCTGAGTTTCATAGTGGCGCCGAATATTGTACTCCTTAAGCACCGAAACTTGCTGCATGCACACCAGGCACACGGGTTTCCCATTCACCTCCGTGAACATATATGAAGAAGTCCATTTTTCTTGAAAAATCCGACACTCTGTGTCCCCTTTTCTCTTTTTGGTCAAAGATATTTCACTGATGAGGGTGCCCTTTGCAGGAAAAAAGCGGGTAAAGTAAACTGACTAAAACACAGCACCCCTAGCGAACAATATAGGAACTGCAGATTTAAAACAAAATGAAGTTTCTTTTTTATTATTTTTTTAATAATGTAAATTTATCCCCTGGGCCGGACCAAAGCCCCTGGTGGGCCGGATGTGGCCCGCGGGCCGTACGTTTGACACCCCTGCACTAAGGTATTTATCAACAGTGGGAGTCGTTTAAATAGCCCCAAAAACAAGAAGGCAAGGAAATGACATCATCGTTTTCAGATAGTTGTGTATTGATTATATCGATGAATCAAGTTAATTTAAGCACCTCACAAGAAACATTTTTGAATATAATGTTTAGAAAACGGCTGCCCAGTAGAGCGGTTTGTAGCTGGTTGAATACTGGAGTCTTTCTATCCATGTTCTCCCCATGGATTATTTGGGTTCTTTCTGGTTACTCCAGGTTCCTCAGACAGCCAAAAAACATTATCGTCATGTTAAGTGGCCTCTCTAAATTACGCTGATGTATTTATGCTGTCCTGTGATGGACTGGGGACCTGTCCAGGTTGGACCCTGCCTGTCCCCTAATGACGCTCCATGGATACACAGACCTCGACGGATGTCTTGTTAAGTCTCTGCATTTGTTCAAAGATTGTGAAAATATAGCTTTAAAACAACAACTGTCTTAAAAAAATAATTATTAGAAGATCTCAGATTGGGAAAAATATCTCCATTAGTGCGGGAAAAATATTTTTAGTCAGTTACAACAATTAAAGCAAAAACAAGGAATCTCGATGAAAATCCGATGAGCTGTTTGGTGCCGGTCTTACGTTATGGGCTGATTTGGGTTGTATCAAACAGAATGAGCGTTAAAAGAGGAGAACAACCAATAGCTACATTTAAAAGGCTGTTACACAACTGGACTTTGACATACGACACTGATCAGATCAAATCTAGAAAAGGTTCAATCGGATGGGCAATAACCTTTTTATAAACAGTTTTCAGATGTCTGGCATCTGTCCAATCAATAATAATAATATAAAAACAAAACACACAAGCAAATGTATGAACTGGGTCTTATATTTTTACTAAACTAAGGAAGCGATGAACTAATTGGAGCAATTTTAAAAATTCAGTTTTCTAGAATGATTTCATTAGATATAAATTCTAAGAAGCAGAGCTTAAATAAACAACGATGAAACAAAGACAAAATACAAACATATTTTGTATTTGTTTCATTGTTGTTTATTTATTTTATGCTCACAGGAAGAGGATTGTTGTTTAACTTAATGTGGGTCACAGTGTCCGCAGTCTTGTGTTAATTTCTTTTTGAGTGCGGCTGACAGGCAGGAGATACAGTTATCGCTAATGAGGAGAGCACTTTGCACCATATTGTTTGCTCCATTTACTTAGAATTCAGGACGCTGCGGCAGAAACTCAGAGCCAAAACAACAGGCCGTCTCAAAAGTTTGACTAATTATCTGCCGCTCTTATGCTTTCGGTGCGATGGAAACGGAGTTAAAGTAGAAGGTAGACGAGATCTACTGAGGAGCTAAATCCACAAGAATGGAAAGGAATGACACGGCTGAGTTCAAGAGATGTTTTTCTAATGAGACAGACCTTCTCTCGTGACGTTGGCACATCCAAGTCCGTCGCCAGCACTCCCAAAAGAAAGAAAAAAAGCCTGACTTGACTTCTTTAGGAGCGTAATGAATCGTGGCACGGACACTCCAGCTCACACAATAGTTTTTCTTTCTCGTCCTTTCTGGGGTTAATTGGAAAACAGGCCCGGCTAAGATGGATCTTTGGTTACATTTCAAAGGGAGCTTTCAGAAGTAATGCTGCCTCTCATTGTTCCCCGTCGACATGGGACAAGTTTATGTGAGGACACAGATACTCACTGGGACCACCCACTCCATCAGAAAACACGTCAGAACATTGCGGCTCTGACAGAGAACTGAAAATATGTGGAAGGGTGTCCTGTAGTGGGATTATCTTCCCTAAGTGTGATTAAGCTCAAATGAGTTACAACTAAGAAGAAGAGGTAGGTTTGAGCCTGACCTGTTTTTAGGTAGGGAGAAAGTAAAACACAAAAATAAAACTTTCTGTGTCTCATATCCAGAACTGCAGTCCCTCACCTCCCACCACGTAACGACTGCTGTCAAGGTCGCAGCACTGTTGCTCCTTCAGACTCGGTGGCATCAAACCTTTTTTAAGTAACCGTATATAAAATGCCAAATAATAATAAGTTGAAAAAACATATTGTAACTATAATTACAAGTCCTTATAATTGACATGTTAGATGGCTTGAACCTTCCTAATTGTATAAAGCATAAAGTAACACAGAGCCACCTGCACATTGTTGATGAGCTGGCCGAAAGAATGCCTAAAAACATTATGTACCCATCTTTTTAAAACATATTTGACAAGTATTTTCAAAAGCATTTTAGCCTTTCAATCAATGCTAATAACACCAGGAACATTAATTAATTGTAATGTTTATTCATCACCTGAAAATTGTTTGCTGTTTTAATCATATAACACTATGAACTACCTTTTTGCTAAAATGTGCTAAACCAATAAAATCCATTTTCCTCTAACATGTTGTGCAGACATAGCCAGCTATTTATATACAAAATATCATCTTCAACATTCAAAAAACACAGGGGACAGTGTACAGCAAATGTAAAACTAATTTCAGCCAATCAGAAACCTTCAAACCTCCATGGCTTCCTGTTAGGAATGAAACATGGTGCCTCCTGTGCTCCTCAACATACAGTATTGGAGAAGTTCGACTTGTAACAGCGGATGAACAAAAAGTGTAAACACATGAAATCTCTAGTATGCTGCCTGCTATAGGTACGAGAATACATACTCAAACTTTCAATTTTAATTATTAAATAATTTAAAGAAGTTTGTACAAATGAATGCTTTTGTGCTTGAATTGAATAATGCTTGTGTTCTCAAAAACGAACCCTCCTCCTAATTCCCCATGCTCATAAATCTGAAACCATGTTTTAAAGAATCTAAATTCATTATAGTTATTTTGAGTAGTAAAACACCAAAACAGCCCTTGATCTGTTAGATTATGCAAACTGACATGCATATAAAAAGCATGGTATCTTTTTATAGTCAGTTCATTTGGCATTATTTTACTAACAATTTAATAATGGAGCATTCAGTGAATTCCCATTTGAATCATATTGTTTTTTTCTCTTCATAGTCGGCCATTACTTGGACCAAAAGTGCAGGTCTTTTAAAATTTCAGATAAAAGTGCATATTTACCATCTACCTCTGCAGGCTCCCTTCCTCTCGCACAGAGCTGTTTGGTCTGAGTGATAAACCGATAATGACGGTCTAATTCGGTCGGATTGAAGGGACTCAACATTTCCGCATAGCAGATCACTTGTTGATTGTAAACCATTAAGGCAGTGAATCACAGGAGTTGTGTTGACTTCCATTTTACATTTAAGGCCGCAGTTACAACCGAATACATAAGACCCTCAGGATGAACCCTAACGATCTCCTGAACTAGACTTCAATACAGCTTAGTTGCTCGAACAGGTGCAAGAATTAAGATGAAAAGAACATAAAGAATATTGAATCTAATAATCTTAATGGGCTATCCACAACTGGAATGATGCTAAAGGAGGCAGCGGTCGGTACCACTATGATCTGATGGATACAAAAAAATCATAAGCAAAGCGTAGTATAAATAAACATTGTTGGTAAAATAATTTGGAATTTTTTTTAACAAAAAATTCAAATGAAACCATCCACTCAATTTTACCATTTTTTTATGTTTCATTTTTTTCTTCATTTATCTTCCAGCGTTGGTGGTAAGGTTTCTGACAAGACGCTTCATCTGGGAGTACGATCCGACACTTGGTAAGACCACCATTATCTTATTCTATTACATTAGTACCAAAATATATTTTCTTTCCCTTATTTTTTCTTTATTTTTTCTTTTTTATTATCTCCGGCTGATTAAATAACATATAGATCAACTGAAAAACAAAAAATTAAAGTGGAGTGTTTAGGCACCTCTGATTAGACACAAAATCCTGAAAGTGAAACAGTTTAGTGTTGAAGCTCTTCACAGTTTGCTAATGACCACATATCTGGTGGTTGACATAGTAGATCACCTATATGAAGATTTACCCTATGTTTTATAAATAATAACCAAATACACCCCAGAGGATGTTGTTGTTTTTGTCCTAATCTTTTGAGGAATACCCCAAGGCTACATGCTTGGGCCTTTACTTTTGTCATTCAATATGCTGCTCTTTAGCCTTATTTCAAAGATATATCACATCTTTCTCTTCTGTGTTTTGTAGATAAAGCTCTGATAAATGTACACTCATTCAGAAAATTAGAGTAATTTAATACATTTAAAAGTAAAATTTTGAAACGTACAAAATATAGGCATTTTTTAAAGATAATATTCAGTAAGCCCACATTTATGTGGTACATATTTTTTATTTTGTCTGATTTAATATTCTAGAGTTTATTGTTGTGTTTTTATATGGCGTAAGCAGAATTATTTAACAAAAAATAAATTTGTTCAAACAAAACCTTGACACTAATCTGTCAGGACTTTGTATGTGGACCCGAAGCACAAGCAGAGTCGGCTTGTTAATGAAGATGAAGATTACTTCCAGGTTTGCATTTGCATTTACATTTTTGAATTTAGCGCATGCTTTAATCCAAAGCGATTTCAAAAAGAGGGTTGAACATTGAACTACTCGGATATGTTAGAGTATAGGAACATGGATGATAAACTAAACACAGTGAGTCTTGGGTGACCAGCCGGCAGAACTCTACAGGCAGAAGAGATGAAGAAGAAGATACAATAGGACTAGCATTAAGGACAGATCATAGAAACAAAGGGGAAACAACAAACAGGAACAAGGTGGGTATCAGAGAGCCATGAGGTGAGCACAACAAAGCATCCAACAATAAATGAGTGAATTAACCCCTTATATATACAGGGAGGGTGAATAGCGAGACGGTGGAGGGACCGATTGTTAATCTGGAGCATCTATGAATAATTAGAGGCTGGCTGAGGGAAAGAATGACACAAGTAGAGGAGGAATGAATATCACGAGAGAGAAAGAGATGGGGTACAAATAAAAAAATGAATAAAGAACAAATGAACCTGGAAAAAGTAAATAAGACAAACTAAGGGGTGGCTGTACTAAGATAACAGAAAGAAAAAAAGATCTATTCACAATCAGGAAACTAAGAATAATAACTACAGAATACTAACAAAGAAAGAAAGAATATATCAGATTCCAGGTGGTTTTAAACTTTTAAACATTTTATTTAAGACTAAACAAAAAAAATCCTTTTTGTTCCTGGATGTTCCGACAGAACTATTAATTTTGATTTAAAGTCCAGATCCAAAGATTCGACCAGGTAATAATAATCTGAAATCTCACTAAAATAATAATAATAATAACATACTTTATTGATCCCGTAGGAAATTGTAAAAATGCCAATATTCACTAGCTTTTAAATTGGCATGAATTAGATTTACGTTCTGTTGCTTTATTCTCCAATATTTGATTATTTTACAAGGGTTTATGTTCTTTTCTTGATGATGATTTACCTGGTTTATTGTATTGTTGATGTTGTCAGCTTTAGCTCCTTTCTCATTAAAGGTCTACCTTTTTAACGAAACTGATTATGTGACACCATTTCTGTTAAACCCACACAAAAAAGCCTTCTTTCTGTACCCAACGACTGCCAGACAAGCATATTATTTTAAACAGCCAAAATATTTGTCACAAAACGAAAAATGGATTGCATTGTTTGATTCAGAGCGTTGTGCTTTTGTCAAACACAAACACAACGACAGTCTGGATTAATGCAGTGGAGGCTGGCCCTCTCACTTTACGATGCTGGTCAAATGACTTTCCGCTCTAATTATATGGTTGCGAAGACAAAGACTCTCATCTCTAAGGCCTTTTTCATTTCCTGGCTGCTCAGCACAGATGAGAGGCACTAAATGCTTCCCTCGGCACTCTCTTCAATCATACGTCAGTTTGATGACATGAAGAGCACCAGAGAGCAATCAACTGCAAAAACAGGCAGCACTTAGGAAATGATTGTATCATTCCGAAACCACATAATGATCACAAACTTATTGGCATCATAATCTCGTTCACATATCAAAAATATAGCTTGGATGTTACTAACTTTTTTGAAACATTGGACTTTTTAAATCTACCTGAGGTGATTTTTTTCCTGGAAAGTTTATTTTTCCATCATAATATCGAACTCCCAGTGTGATTTATTGTTGTCCTGGGTGCCAGCCTCAGTCTGTGCGTATGCTGTGTAAATACTAGAGCAGTGAAATCAAGAAAAGAGTAATAACTGCCTCCTTGGTTACCACAAGGTTGGCGTCATGACCAAGAAACCCCAGTATGAGGTCCATAATGGGAATAACAGCACTGCCGGTGGGTGTCTGTTACCAATCTGACTCTCCGGCTGAAATTACCCTCGAAGTGGTCGAAGCATTATTAAAAAGCTATTATGAGCACACCACACAGGTAGGGGGTGTGGGTGCAGACTGCCAGTCTTAGAAACTGGAGATTGCTGCCAGAACCTAGGCTCCACTTCATCCATCTTAATGGGACTGCCAGTGGCAATTGGCATACTCCATCTTTTGTCTACCTATTTGTTTCAGGGTCGTAGATAAGTTCTGAGGTTCTTCCCTGCAGAGAATAACCTTGAATGTTCCCATGCCTGCTAGCAGGGGTAGTTTTTCAAGCACAAGGATAGAAAATCACCTGATCATTTATATCTTTTGTTGAGAACCAGTTGGGAAATATAAAATGTCTGCAGGCAAAACAAAGCCTTTGTTTGTTTAAGTGTGACTTTTATTTGCTTTAGTATGATAAAGAGGGGAGAACATTTTGATTTTAAATTACTACATAACCAGTAAGGCCATGATAATATGAAAATGTATTAGTACCATCTAACCTAAGTGGTGTATGACCACACGAATAACCAAAAGTCACTCTCTTCAAAGACCATGACTTCAAAAATCCTGGTGTCTCTCTACGTTCTGTCTAATAAACAATCTTTTTCTTGGTTTTTCTTGGAGACAATAGCAAAAGCCCATACTTGCAGCCAGTTTTGGGCATTGATAATATGTGATTTGAATTTTCTTGTCTTTTATACTATTTTATGAACGCTGGGGTCGTTGTTTTAAAATTCTTTGCATCTCACCATAGAGTTTACCACAACTTTAGTTAGGAGCGCTTAACTAAATGGTTTAAGCAAAGCAGCGAAATTCTGAGTAATAATACTTTAAACATGCACACCTGAAAGATGTTCACTCCTCATCAGAAATGACTTTGTTTTAGATTTTGCTTTAGATTCTTTAGTTTAAAAAACATAATTTTGCAATACTGACGTTTCAAGTAACAGGTAAAACAGTCTGTAAAATGTAAGCTTTTTAGATTGAAGAAAGTATCAGGGTAAAACCATGAACCCAGTGTGTTAGAGACTTAAGGTGTAAGATTGGGGGAGCATCTGCCATCCTCAATGCAGATGGGAACCAAATTGAAACGGTTATTGCATTCTGCAGGTCCAATAATAAAGTTTAATCTCCTTGCACACAGCTGTGAATCTGTGCTGCTTCTGCTCTGTTTTGACATCACTAAAGCAGCTGTGTCCTGCATCGCGCTGTACCTCAGAGTTCAGGGGAATGTCTGGATGAGCACTGCGGAGGGTGCAAAAGCTAAGCATAATAAAGCGTCTGAGGGGATGTGTTGGCATGCTTTATCAGCAACCTAAACTGTGTGCCGTTGCATCAAACAGAGCCTGGAATAACACTTTGTGTTTATCATGAACATTTAAGTGATTTTTTCAGTTAGTTTCGAAGTGATTCTAAGCCATCTTAAATCTTGAAAAGTAGCAAAAGGAAGAAAAACACAAACAAAAACAATGAACTGGAACAGATCTGCTGCCGCTGACAGAGTGATGGCTCCCAAAATAGGCTGCTGTCTAACCAGTCGCAGTGTGACGTTCATGCTTGCAGCCGAACAGCTGCGCACGCTTCTTCTCCTGGCTCTCAGTGGCATTTTATTTACGTCACAGGTATGCAGTTTATCCCCAGGAGGAAAAAATCCACCAGGCAAACAGCAGGGGGAGCACAGTTAGGCCTTTAAGACCTCTAATCAGTCAGAACGTAATTGGTCATTTGTGAATTTAAATGTTTAAATTGGTTAACCTGTCGATATCAGATGATATGTTTTCAATTATGAGATGTATTTTACATAATGTGAGTGTGGCGTTGCCATAAAACAGGGTAATTTGTAAAGACTATGAGATGGATCTGCTACCAGTGCTCAGATGGATCTGCTACCAGTGCTCGACAAGCCTAGAAATTTTAGGATCATAGCAGTCAGCTTGTGTTGGGCTTTACCTGGCCCAACACTAAGGGTTGACAGGCTTTGGGCAAAGAACTACAGCGACAGACAAAAGTCAGCACCACACGGGGGGAAACCTGGAGCTTTTCATATCATATGATTCTGAAATGGGAGTTTAATACAGAATTTAACACAACCATTCATTGAGCATTAAAAATAGGAGGGATTGCCGGATTTGACTACAAAACAACCCTTGGTAGATTCTACAAATACTGGGTCTTCTATTAGTGCCAAATGGTAAAAGTTAAAAATGTTTTAAACTCTCTTGTGTTACATCCATGCCTAAAAGTGCGAGTACAAAATTTCCCCTGCACAAATGTTGCTGGTCATTTTGTTTTAAGAGGGTATGCGACTGTCGCCTCATTGCGCATGTTGAATAGGAAATTAATGGATCAGGAGTGACGTCAATCCTTTTAGCCTGCAACTATTACAAAATAATCAGTGTTTCACAACAAAGGAAGAGTTTCAAAACTAGAGAATTTGTAAAAGATGCATTTTGTTGAGGCTGGAAAACTGCTAGACTGTGATTTGAAGGAATGGCTCACCTAAAGGATACTGAAGAATCTCAGAGTTTTCCTCCAGTTTTAGGAGTCAACTGATATGACGGATGAAGCCCAACTGTATTCTTCTCTCAGGATGGTGTTCTTAAACATGAGTGCTAAGGAGGATCCACTCACTGCTTTGCACCACACACAAGGGTGAAGACATTTTGATTGAATTTGTAGAAGTTGTTTATTGCCCACTGCGAGCCAAAGGAATGCCTCCCAGATGTCCAAAATGATCGCTGTATAACCTACCAGCACTCATTGTGTGGAAAGATTTTAAACATGAAACATGTGATGGATGTTGCCCTTAAGGTTGTGCCCAGTGTTTACTTTATATTCTGAGCTTCAAGGTAAAGAGTAAAAAATGGAATTTACATGATCAGGTTTGAGTAAATGTTCAGAAGCAGGGTAAAACTACTTTGAAGCTGGCTGATTCGCCGAGGCATAAACAGCTTTCCTTACATGCAGGCAGAACTACAAGGCTAAGGTCAAGTTGTCACACAGCTTGTCTATAAACAATATTACGACCATGACCATCTCGGCCGAATTTTATTGACGATTTATACTTTTCATTCATTTAGCCAATCACTGAGAACAATGTGGACATTGGGTCATAATTAGTCGAGCTTTTTTAACTGTGCATCTTTGGTGCTGAAACTGAGATTCCTGGTATGAATGGAGAGTTCTAGTCCCTACAGTCAAACAACGTAGCCAGACCTCAGAAGATGTGCCTTAATCTTGACAGCATCTTTTTGAATTGACCTACTTATTTGTATCCTCCTTTTCTCTAATAAAAATCGTCAAAAGTGTTGATAAATAACAGGTTTGGTTGTCAGCCTGGTAGATCTCATTAAACCTGCAAGTTTAAAAGTAGATTGTGATTCAAAAATGTTGTCCTCGGCTTAAATCAATGGCTTCAAACTCCAGTGCAGGGAAAGGGACACATCTAAAACTCAAAGGACAAGGGTCCTCAAAGACATCATGTATTTATATTAGGTCATCATTAAAAGATTACCAATCATATGTATGTAAAAGGTTCTGGGTAAAACAAATTACATGTCTGGAAAGTAATGGGGTATGAATTTGCCATCAATAATTTTGTCTTCTTTCTAAAACATTTTTCTGGTAGTTTTTTGTTTTACTATGGTTCTTTTCACTTTGGGCCAATAAAATCATGTAGAAAAATCTGCTTGTAGTCCCTCAGATTTTCTGTCTTATTTTAGTTTTTCTTTAATTCTGAAACATTAAGTGTGATAAAAAGACAAACAAACTCACATCAATGTGTTTTTTAATTACAAGGACATGTGGACGAATTTTACTCTGCCCTTCAGTCGTGAACATGAATGCCTCGTCCTCACAGACTTCACTTACCTAAAAATGCAATTGGACGAGTTTCTCTCCCACGTTAGGATTTGTCATCATCATTACTGATGAGTCATAACTAAACAGAGATTTTAAAGTAGATCTGAAAATAAAAACTGTCTCGCCTTTTCTTTTCCTGTGGCCGACAGAATCCACGTATCGTCATCAAGCCAACGTTGACGATGAAGTTGTCACCATGGAGATCCTGGACACTGCAGGCCAGGTGGGATAAATGATGTAACTTGAGGATTATTTTCACTCCTGTTGTTTAAAGATTTAACGCCTGTTTTCAGAGGCCTGTTTTTATTCAACTAAACTAAAGTTCTAAAGTAAAACTATTGTTCTTGTAAACACTCTCTTATTTAACACTAAAAAGCATCTGGCTCCTGCTATGTATCATTAACTGTGACTGTAATGTAATGTCGGATTAGATAATCGCTCAAGCATCCTCTCCAATCAAATCCATTCAACGACATGATTGTAAGGAGGGGTGGGGGTGGGGGGGTCAACCAATTTAGATGTTTTCATGCTTGTAATGAATGTCATGTTCATTTCTTATTGTATTTAACATAATTTTTGTAATGCATTCAACTGAATATTAAACATACAGTCAATGATATATACACAGAACCCTACTGGGTTTGTGTCCCTTTGCAAACAGGACCACATCATGTATTTTCAGCTGTCATACTGTTGCCATATTTAATCGCTTTTCTTGACAAAATATGTATGGTTCATTAAGAATTGTTAGTTTCATATCATTGACTTTAAGCATAGTCTCCATATTAAAAGTTCTGGAGTTCAGAGCGGACATGTCAAGAAACCTTTTTCAATGCCATGATCTTAGAATAAATCTGATTTTAAGATTACTTGTTAGACTCAGGCGCCTCTAATATGAGAACAAGTGTCCTCAAGTGCTCTGGGTTTACTTGGAAAGAACCAACAGTTGTTAGAAAAAGTGTTGGTTGGATGTGAAAGTGAGGCGTGCTTCAGGATGGTAATTTCCTGCTGCCCAGGAGGAGCATTGCCGCGCTCAGACCGTGAGGGCGAGCTTAGGTAAATCCTCAGGCGGAAAATAAATATGCTGCTGTAGCGCGTAGGTGTTCTGGTAGAGGCTGATTACCCCAGCGACACTTCAGCCCAGTCATCTCACTCTCTCACTCAATGACGGCTATTTTTAGTCGGCATTAGAATGGGGTGTAAATGTTTGCAGACTAGATCAAGCTGGATGTCAGACCCCTCCCTGCTGTGAATATGTCAGAGCACTGTGTCTGAAAGGGCATTATGATGATTCTAGGTTCAAAAGTGGAATCCCAAAAGAAGTTAGTGAAGAGGCTTGAATATATACACTATATATTCTACACTGAACTTTCAAAAAGTTACATTTTTTAGATCACCCAAAAAAATTTTTTACATATCAGACGAAAACAACCTGCTTCATTAAGAGATTTAATAGAACATTAATCCTGAATCAAATTACCCGCTCATTGCCAAGCTGAATGACTGCTGTTGAAATTCATTGATTTGATTTAGAAGACTCTCAAAGACTGGACACCTGAATACAGGCCTGTCTCTTTAAATGACAACCAGCCTTGTAAAATCAATACATTTGACTAGAACATGTCTGACAACATGAAATAGGCTTAAAGATCTCAAAAATTACATCATGCATTAATTTAGAATAATAGTCATCAACATCTGCCAGTTGGGAAAGGTTTACAAAGTCATTTCTAGGGTTTTGTGATATCAGTCAACAACAGTCAGAAAAATGATCTACAAATAAAGAAAATATAACACAGTGGTGAACCTGCACAAAAGTGTCCAACCTACAAAAAAGAGTCCAAAGAATGCGTCAAGGATTCATCCAGGAGGTCAATATAGAACTCTGTAACACTAATGCTTCCTTTTCAGGGCCTGGTCAATTAGATGTAATTTGGGAAACATCACAAACCTTGTTAGAAAACTTTTAATAATCAGATTGACATGCTTGAACTAAGCACACTTGATTATGCAGCACAATGCTAGAAAACCCATCTCTGAATAGATGAAAACAAACAAAAATGTTGATAGAGTGCACTAGATACAGTGTGGTTTTAAACTTCAAATTAAGTTGCAATTGCATTACCTTAGATCTACCATGGTCTAAAACAAATTTTGATTGATGTCAAAATAATAATAAATAACTGCTGTAATAAATATCTGTATGAGGTAGTTATGTTAGTTTGTGTCTATTTCATATCAGAATATCAACTATGACTCATCTGGAATGTTAAATCTTTGTGAAAATCCCTTAATCATAGAAATGAGGAAATCATAGAAATCAGGGAGTATAAAATGCATGAAAATACACCAGGATACAAATGGATGGAGCCAATAAATGCAAAGAATTTAAGATTTTTAACTGCCTGCTGTGCACCAATTCTAACAATAATGTAGAATTAAGCATAACATATCTCATAATTTGATTACCTATTGCCAGAGGACAAAATTATTTGATAAATCAGAAAAGTCATAAAAATAATTTCTGAAAAAAAAGGATGTGCATGTAAAAATTTACATTTAAATCAAATTAATATGTACATAAGTTAGCTTGATTAAAAAAATTATGAGAAAATAATGCAAACATTTAAACATGAGCATCATAAAACGATGATTAAGCTTGAAATTCCACAAGGCTAAATGTGGATCTGTAAATGTGTTTGTAAACGATCTCTGACTGGATCCTGTAGTGGAAAAGTTTTTTAATGTTTATGTGAATGAAGCATCTAAAACGAACGTATGCATTTCAGCTGTTGCCTGTTAAACAGAAGAAATTATCCAAAGAGGTTATTTTTTATCCTGTGGATTAAGAATAAAAAGTGTTTCCTAAAGAAACGCCTTTGTTGGAAAAAGATGAAGGAGAGATCTACGTGGCTTCTCTGTGCAAGAGCATCTTATTGCTTATGGGGAGATTTAAGGTCTAGGCAAGTTTTGTTCTGTCCGGTCTCTCTTTGAAGGTGAAAGCAAAAGAATGCTAAAGTTGGGGAAGACATTCGACGTCGTTACCACCTTCACTTTTATGTAGAGTTAACAGTAAACGTAGTACTTTTTTCATTAATATAATATTGACGCTATAACATTGCGCTAGCTAACATTATTTTGTCAGCAAAGATGAATCTTAAAACTGGTTGAAGATTGTTAGCTTTCCTGAGCGTTAACGTGTCTACCATTTTGTTAGCTAACAGCCTTGTGTTAGCATGTAGCAGGGGCAAAAAGCTAAAGGATTGTGCTAGCGTCACTGATTTGTGAAGACAAAAACCTGATCTGCATTAAGATTGTGGGGTTATATTTGAGGGTTTATAATAAGAAAAGCTGAAGTACTGATTAGTTACCTGAATTTATACCTTTTTATTTTGAAAAATCGGCTAAGTTTTGCTTTGTGTTGCAGGTAGTTAGTCTAGCTGTAGTTATTGCTAGCTTGTGATATCCACCTGTACTGTAAGGACTATCTCAGCATTAATCCTATTTTCTTCACAGGAGGACGTCCAGCAGAAAGAAGGTCACATGCGCTGGGGTGACGGATTCATCCTTGTCTACGACATCACGGACCGGGGAAGCTTCGAGGAGGTGGCGCCTCTTCGAACTCTCCTAGAGGAGGTGAAGAAACCAAAGAACGTCCCTTTGGTACTTCTGGGGAACAAGTCAGACCTGGACCACATCCGTCAGGTCACCACAGAAGAAGGGGAACGGCTGGCGGCTGAAATGGCGTGCGCCTTCTACGAGTGTTCGGCAAGTGCCGACGAGGGCGGCATCGTGGCCGAGGCTTTCCACGAGCTATGCAGGGAGTTGAGACGCCGCAAAGCTATCCAGGGCAAGGCCCGCCGCCGCAGCTCCACCACGCACGTCAAGCAAGCCATCAACAAGATGCTGACCAAGATGAGCAGCTAGGGAAGAGCCCAGCTGATATATCCGGTGATCAAATGAAAATATGCATACTTTTCTCATGGAAATAACTTGTGGTCGCAAAACGATTGACATGACAAATTTATGGTGATATCTCGATGTGTGGGATTATTTTGAATTAAAAAAGCTTATCTTTGAAAAGCCAGAAGATGTCTTGATGTTCTCCTATTTAAACCTTTAAGCTACATTGAAATATAGCAGTTTGTTAACATAGGGTATAAGTTATGGATTTAGACTGGTTCGAGGTATTTCTAAGTAGAAATAGGTGCTTTTTATTTTTCTAGAATAGACATTTATTTGTACTTAACACAGTTTTACCATATTAACATTAAAAACTGGCACTGCTTTAGTTTGGAGACCAGAACTGAGATCTCAGATGGATTTGAAACTCCTGGAATTGAAAGGAAAGTTTTCCAGCTGATCAGAAATGCACAGCATAAGTTGGACATTTATTCACACTCCTTTTCTGCTTCCAACAACAAATAACTAAATAATCTTATCTTGAATCTCTTTAGAAGACTGTAAAAATAAAGTCCATTGAAAACCCGAAGTGGTGATACCCAATGATCCTGATAACAGATGCATACCTGAGATTTTGGCTTTTATTTGTCATGAAATGATTTCATAGGCTGAGGGATTTTACTAAAACTGATCAAGGCAAGGTACACCATACAGAAAATCTATCTATTTATTTTATCTGTCTCCACTGGATACATATGAACTTCTTCAACCAATGTGAGAACTGTTCAATGAGTGGTAGGCCCAGTGTTCTTTGCCCATGTCATCCAGGACAGTAAAGTGTGGAACATTTCTGTCTCCATCCTGGAAAGTGGCTTGTAATAAATATGGCTACATGTATTAAAATCAGTCTTTCTGCCGAGAACTCTCAGGCCGTCTGTGTTTGTCTGAAACAGACCATAGGAGAGGTCCAGGTCATGTCAGAGCTGATCCTTGAAGGTTTTTGCGGTTCTGTAAATAAACAAAGGAAAGTTGCGCCAAATTTTAGGGATATCGTTCTGTTTATACTTTAAACAGCAGCGTCCATGATATAGTACACAGCCTTAAGCACTGCTACAGTGCAGCCAGAGGTGTCTACAGTGGAGGATCCTGTAACTGTTTAAATGTTTGTGGTGTAAGCTTGTAATTAAACCCTGATGTGTCCAATCTTGCAAACAAGGTATGCCCTTTTTGTTTACTGAAATGTCAATGACTGATCAGATTTCATTTATGGTTATCAAGTTAATAGCGTAATGAATACAAGAACGCACCTTTCCAAACTTGCACTTGTATGTATAAAACAAAAAAAAATGTGGAGTATGCACAAAACACAGCGATGTATACAGCAACCGTGGTGTCATGTGACCACTGGAGGTAAGTATTTGACAGTTAAGCCGTCATGGACAATCGCAGTCGTTTTCTCTACGAAAACAAAGGAACACTTACAAATTCCCTCGTAACGTTTAACAAAGTGGGTCTTAAATTGGATTTAATATATTAATTTCTGTTGTTTTAAGATCTTGACTGGAGATCTACAGCCTTGTCCTCCTCAATTATATTGTAATCAAACCCACCCAAGCTCAGTATCACTCATTGTTTTAAGTAAGGAAAGTACACTATGTGACTGCAGATGGATAACTGGCTCAAAGGGAGAACATGAAAACAAAAATGGTCCTTTCTCTACTCTGGGGGGGG
>JAVLVB010000221.1:1127477-1141586 GCA_032876305.1 Orestias chungarensis | reverse complement strand
GGGGGGGGGGGGGGTCCGTCCAACATGAATCCAGGGGGAGGGGCTTCAGTGGAAGGTGTTAGTCAGAGAAGAGGCTCGCAAAAGACTGACGGAGGCTTCGGATGGTCTCGGCTTTGGCCTCGTCGTCAGTCAGGCTTCCCCGTAATGTCTCTGTGAAGGTGTTGGTCAGTGACTGGGATTTGCTGCACAATATAAACAGTCATTATGGTAAAAGGTAAAGGGTACTAAAGATGCCTCATTTAACATGGTCATTTCTGTTTTTTCCTCTATTTAATAAAAAAAAAAGACACCTTCACAAATAAAGGAAACAACGAAAGCAGATGTGGAATTCGGACTTACTTCAAGTGAGGGGATTGTTTCTGAGCTCCAGGCCCAGAGGAGGCAGGGATGGGACCGGGCTGGAAGGCCTGGCTGGGAGAGGTGGTGGCAGATCGGGCTCGCTGAGGGGAACCCTGAGCCGACTGGGAAGGCGACGCGGACGCCGAGCGGTGTCCACCTGCAAACACACATCTACTTTGAATCACCGTGTTAACGAAAAGGGGGGCTCTGGTGTTGGGGATGTAACGTACCTCGTCTGGGCTGGGTGGTCTGCATTTGGAGCACAAATAGAGAGAAGTGTTAGTTTTTGAACAGAAGGACTACTTGTGCATCAGTAGTGCGCCAGCAGCCAGATGATCGACGGAAGAAACGGAGCGACATCTAGCGTTTGTTATACAGTTACCACAAAACTCATTAAATATGTGTTAAATCCCCTGGGATTATTGTTCTGTTCATCATATATTGGGAAATATGGATAGTTTATGGGATTTGCGAAGCCCAAAAATGTTTGACATTCTTGCCATAGATGGATTTTCCGTTTAAAATGGTTTTGCAATATTGTTTTGGTGAGATCATAATAAAAATAAAAGTTGCACTTACTATTCAGATTAGGATTAAACACAAATATTGTCTCCTACTTAGTTGCATAGTTGCTATATTACACGCAGTGTGTAATATAGTGCCGTTAAGTAACTTTTAATAATGGGTACTTCTTATTTTTAACCTAGTTTTAAAATATTATTAGAAGTTTTATTAATAATGTCATTCAGTTTATTCATATAGTGATAATTTACAAAACATTTAGTCTCAAACCACATTGAGACGAGATGGTCCAGGTAGTCCGTACCTTCACTGCAGACGCTTGAGGTGTGACAACTCCCAGCAGCACCTGTGCCATCTTGTTGATGACCAGCTCCGTGATGAGCTGCTTGTCTTCCTCCACATGCTCACCAATCAGAGGCATGGAGCTGTCCATCACCTGCAGAGACACAAGAGGGGGGGGGGGGATACCAGAAACTTCACAATTCCGCCACTAGATGAAGCTGTTGTATGTGTTATTGTCAACACTGAAAGATGAGTTAATTTCAGGTCAGGTTTGCAGCTTTTCAACCCTCTGCAGACCTTAAACCCAATTAGGAAAACCTCAAACCTCACCAGAAAGCCCTTCATTCTGGATCTGTCCCAGTTTGTCCTCCAAACCGTGACAACTAGCTGCTTTATGGTTGTTTTTTTATATAAACTTGGATGACCATTTTGCTCTAATTATTTATCAAAACTGAATTCTATATATTTGTTTTATGCTTCTGTCAGGTAGAAAGGTTGAAGTGTCGCATTAGAACAGAGTTTACAAACCAGCAACGACATTTGCCTTCCTTCAGGTCATACTGCCGAAGCCCAGGGCAAGTAAAGCCTGGAGATGTGATGACTTGCAGCCACGGACCAAAACAAGCATCAGCAAACAATGATGGCTGCTGGTCCTGCTGGCACCGCGGCCGGCTGCGAGGCAGATTCCCATGGTGGCAGATGAGGTGGTTTCACCGCGCCCCGGCCACAGGCTGTAAACACAGCTCTGTCCATGGAAGCATGATCCTCTGGCACACAGTGTTTACCGAGCACATGTGTTACCGCCTCACTGGGCAACTCCTTACTGTGGTTCTTATTTTAGATGAATACTTTCTCAGGAGGGACGGGGATCTGTTCTTTACAAAACATCCACAGGTTTGATGTTTTTTATTTTTGTGTTAAAATGCTCCTATGTGATTTTAAATATAAAAGCTGTTTTTCTGCTTTCACTCAAGTCACAAACATTCATATATATCTTTTACAAGCTTAAAGTAACCATTTTAAGTAGATCATATCTTATTGGGGCTATCATAGAGAGCTGTCATATTCAATAAATTACAATATGGATTCTGATGAGCTTCGTTTGTCAGATTTAAAGTGTCGTTTGTAAATGGAGGCAGTGAAATATTTGAGATGGGACCAAACAGACTGTTCAGTGAGCCTGTAGTGAAGCCTTTAGGAAGTTTCTTTATTTGTCTGATTGAACAATTTAAGCTTAAATGTCTGTTTTTGTTGTATGTAAACTTAGAGATGCACTGATATAAAAGTTCAGGCCGATATTAATATTCTTCTTCTTTTTGCGTCCCCAAACAAACACCACAACCAGCAACAAGACATAACCATAATATTCACAAGGTGTATATTCTTTAGAGTAATTTAGGCATCATCTCCGAAAGAATCCAGCGAAAGACTTTTTTCCCCCCCAATTTATTTGGAGTTGCACGTCGGGTACAAATGGTGAAAACTGAAGTGTGAACACTCGAGCGTCCACTAAAATAAACTATGCTTTGCCTCTACTGACAATGAATCTTTTTGTCCTAGCATAGTGACTTTCTTTTAATCTCGTTAAAGAGTCAAATGTCTTCTGGAAAGTATTAAACATACTTTGTACTTATCAGTGTGTGATATTGTAAAAAAGATGACAATTCATTCTGAGAAATTTCAAATACATCCCAACATCTTAATATCATTTTAAACCTTTACTCTTTAACTACACTTAGCTCCAATTTAAATCAACATCATTGGACATTTTTGCCCAACTAATCTCAGTTGTTTAATTCTTTCAGGAGGAATTCATAAACTAGATGTTGGGGGATCTCGTAATTGATAATAAGGGGTGTTTCATGAGGAAAGAGCTGATGGAATAAGGGTTGTGAAGCCCAAAACACAGCCTAAGCCCCAAAAAATAGTGAATGCATGACAACAAAAACACAATCTGGGCAACTGAAAGCACTGCAGTCAGATTTAAAGTAATTCCATCTCTATTTGTGCCCATTTTCTTGGCCGACAAATGGCGGTGCGGAGGGGTGTGGCACTGTGTTTTGACCAGTTAAGTCATCACCACACAGGACCAAGCAGATGCCTGGCAAACCATCCCCAGGCTCCACTTCAAACAGAATGTGGTGGCAAGTGGAGCCGGGATCCACCCTGCTGATTTATTAGGATACAGACTCATCCAGCAGAAGGCCGGGGCTGCCGCTGGAACACAGAGGTGTTGTTCTAGACTTTCACAAAGCAGCAAAAGCCTGTCTGTCTGGACAATGCAGCCTGTTCCATGGGAAAAATTCCTGGACATGTTTAGTATAGAACTACATCAACAGCAAGATTAGTGCAAAAGTAGCATTCTCTATAGACAATTTAATGTTGAAACATTTGAATAATTGTCACAGTGCAAATAAAAAGTAAATTCTTTTACAGTTAAATTGTTCTATACTTAAAATAGGCTTAGGGTTAATCAATCAAAACTCTTAGATGGAACCATCTCATCCAAAATGCTGCATTTACATACTTTGTTGAATCATCCGATTCAATTGTAGAAATATTTATTCTATTGTTTTCTCCCCTTCTGTCAATTACAGTTAATCTAATTCAACTGTTCCAGCAGGATTTCTCTAACAGGCTCGTTTGTGTTGTTTAGAAATGTATCAGTCAGGATGAGGGTACAAAAAAAAAAAAAAAAAAAATGTGACACCTCCTCTAAATACACTTACAACTGCTTAATTAACAGTTTTAACTGCAAATATGTTTTAATATGCATTAATGCGCATAGTAGAAACCATCACAGCACTACCACAGAAACTAAAATCCGTTGTCCTCCTGTTCTTGATTCTTTAGAAACAAACAAAACAATTATGGTCCTGGATTAAGTGCTTATCAAACCAAAGGTATTTCAATTTCCCAAGTTGTATTTTCCTTTAAATATTGTAGCTGCTCTCTAAGAAAAGATCAGTAACATTTTCTCAAATCATTTAAAGCTATGATTACCAGAAAAATTCAGGGAGGATAGCTCCTCTGTAATATGACAAAATAGAGACGTCATCAGCAGCTGCAGAAATGATCCGACATTCAAGTTCATAGTAAACACGGATATTCCTTAAGACCTTATGAGACGACATCAGTAGGGTGTCTGACAAGAGACCAAAAGCTTAAAATTTGGGTCAAAGGTTACGATTTGCACAAAAACAGCATTTGCAGCGCAGAAAAAACTCCATACCCACATTCCACCTACAGGTTGTTTCTTTTGTTTCTTTTGTTTTCAGAGAAGCTGTAAAATTTTACCTCATCTCTAAAGTTTCAAATGTGGTGAAGTTATGACCATGAAGAATTAGCTATATGCATCAAACGTTCCGTTTATCCACACAACACACTTGTGTGGCACTAAACAAATGTCTTAACAAGAGGATCAAATGAAAACAACAATGCAGTCATCAAATTTCCCAAGTCACTGAACACTGAAGAACAAAAGAAACATTTAGGTTCAACACAAGGGGTACGAGTCCTTAATGAAACCACTAAGGATGTTGCTTATCTATAACAAAAGTTTTCATTCAACTCGGTGGTGGTAAAAAATTCAGGCCACCGCTAATGTTTAACAAACGTTATGGTGAAGTTTTTAAAAGTACGAACCACAACGAAGCAGGTTCCAGTCCTTCCGATGTCTTAAAGGATCCTACGAGTTTTAACTGAAGGCAACTGGAGTCACGAACCGTGTCAGCATGCGCAGTGTTTTGGTGACGTGTCTCAAAGTTTGGGTTTCTATTAAACTGTCTGGGGGTTTTGTTGCAGTTTTGTTTGTCTGAACATTTCTCACTGCACTGGACTATATATGCTATATATGTTCCTGCATTGGTTTGGTTCGAGTGTCATCAAGCTTTGGTGCTTTGTTAAGAGCTGAAAGTGGTTTACACCAGTCTGGAGAAGCAAACAGGCATCCTCAACTCCACAAGAGGACGTAGTGTTGAGATGGTTTAGTAATTCACTACATAAAACAGGTCAAATTGGAGTAGGCCAATAGCAACTTCAAATCTTTCCTCTATGGACGACATCACAGGTATATTACACACACACGTTTAAAATTTGTGGTACCCAATTTTTAAAATGGAAACACATTCCAAAACACTTTCAGGAACGTGTTTAGAAAGCTGTTGTTGAAATAGGCCTATCAGAATGTAAAGATCCCCCTTAAAGAGACTCAAAACCATTGTTAGAGCACAGAGAAAAGGTCCGGTTACCAAAATGCTCTAAAGGTCACGATGACGTGGATGACTCTTCACCAACATGCTGTGTTAGAGGAGTATCTATGGATGGTAAGACATTCAGTGTTATGTCAGAGAAAAACCCCGCAGTATGTGGAGAGAATGCAGCTCTCATGAAGATCAGGTACTCCTGGTGTTTAGTACAAAGCAGATGCTCTAGCTTGCTAACCTACCGGCAGCAGACCAACCATCAGACATTGTGATTCATGCACTAGAACCTTTCAAAATACATACATTTTGGATACAATTTGGATTGTCATTGTTATTTAGGTTTGAGTTTTATTAAACTACATTGACGTTGCACCACTGTGTCCAACTGTAATATAATTTAAAATTACATCATTCTCATATATGAGATTTTAATTCATGTCACATGGCTATAATATTAAATAAGCCATTGCGTTACGGAATGGTGGCGCATGTTGCAAGTGTTACATGCCAAATCACGTCAGCTCTTCATGAGGTGCCACAAAACTGCAGTCTGCAACAGCTTTTACCAGCTTTCAGTTTAGGGCCTTAACGAAGTGCCTCTGAGCACCTTTTATGAAGGAGAAGTGTCATGGCTCCTGTCTTGAAATAAAACCAGAATCCCAGACCGACGCACTGAGAACTGTTCTGCGGTTTGTTAAATTGCATCAGGGTCTCCAGAGGGACGTCCAGCCCAGGAGAACGCTGCTGCTACTTTAATGCGTAACTGGTTTCTCCCTCCTAACATGAGACAACACTTCCCCGGGGAGGGGTGGGATGTTTGCTGAGATAGTGAAAAGCGTACCTCTGCACCGCTGACCTCACCCAGGAGAAGATAGAGAGCTGGGTGACGTCGTGCTTTCAGGCTAAATATGGGCGAGTCTGACTCGGACTTCAAGGCAAAGGAACTTGTTCTAAAAACAAAACTGTGATTACACATGATCCAGCTGCTTGGCTCTGGATGATCTCCATCTGTGACTGTGGGATCAGTTTGTTCTATTCTCAATTTATGATTTTCTGCTTCCAATAGATGGATTTTGAAAATAATGTTTGATTCCATCCAGCAAGGCATCTAGAAACAGATGTTTCTGAGAGTTCGGGCGCTTGATCAAAGCCACACGAAGACGAATGATTCGAAGATATGGCTTGTAGTCATCTTCAATGAAGGCGGGGCTTTTAAACTAAAATGTTTGTAATTATGATGTTGAAAGTCGTTGAACTAAGGAGACATCATATTGTTTTATTTCTCTCAGAGCTAAAGTCGATATAGAAAAGGAAGCGTCTCCTGAGGAGAGGTGTGGACAAGAGAGCTTCTCAAAATCTGAGCGATTTGGAGAAGAAGTGGGTAAATATTGAATATTGAAAAGTCGGAATGTGGCTCATCATTGATTCAGCTAAAAGGCTGAAATAGCTCTGTTATGTCAGCTCTGCTTCACTATAATAGACTTTTTTTGTAAGCTTTTTATTATTACGATTAAGGCGTTGCTTTTTTCAACACCTTGTTTTTTCGGCGCTGTTGCTTGAAAGACTTTTTCTTGTGTGTTACTGTTGCAAACAAGGGCCGAATGAGAGCAGGCAATTAGCATCTCAAACAGCTCAAACGATGCCTGAACTATGACCTCAATCCTAAATGAGTCCAAAATTATCAGCACGTCGTGAGAATCATAAGAACTCTCATGCGTCACAGGCTTCAGTCAGAGGCTTGTTTAAATTCAAAGCAAGGCTGCTACTGGAGGTATTTCATGCCCACAGCATCACCAATCATGATGACTGTAGATACTTGGAATAATGAAATTTTCGCTTAAAGTAGATAAAGTTGCTTTAATAAAGTATTTTTGTAGGGATGTGCAAACTTATATCTTCAGATGTGTTTGGTTTTAGAGGTTTTGTACGGGACATATATCAAATAACGGGTGGTAAAAAGGCTTTGTAATGATTCATCATCAGAAGCAGACATTTTAACAGTTGCTGCAGCACATGGCCAATAACTGTTGGAATGTGTCACTGTAGTGCATTTTTATATTTTGTATATTGGATATGTGTTATCATTTCATTGGTGCATGACTGTGGTAGAGGACTTCTCCCTCAAACTGTGTTACTCTTACGGAGAGACCAGCAAACATCCAACCGCATTTGTTGTGCCGCTCCCCTTCAGGGTTGCTCCGTTTTCAGCTGCAAGTCAAAACTGAAACTTAATCAAAGTAGTAAACGCACAAGCAAATGTATTACAAAGGAGCATCATGGTATATCCTATCTCAGAGATTCCCAAACTTTTGAGTGTGACTTATAAGACTAAGCACTTTTTAACTAAGGTTTTTATTTAATAAGGGGGGGAATCTAATTTAACTTAAGCCTATGTGAAAATATTATCCCTCCTTTTTAAATCAGGAGTAAACTGATTACCCAAGTCATAAAACTCTTCTTTCACTAGTCAAACACACCTGATTATTGCTGTCATGCTCTGATCTAAAGAAATATAAGAAGGGAGAGGAACAAAGTGGCCGACAACATTTGGTCTGGAAATGGTTCTGAATAAATTTTTTGAGCGACCACTAGAGGGAGCCATTATAGGGAAAACAAATAAAAGGTGGTGGTATTATGGTTTTGGACTTAGACAACTTGATCATATTTGTTTATTATCTTAATTAGTTGTTTTTTATTTAACGAGACAGTACAACACGGTACTTTTATTTTAATCTCCTGTCTATCGGAGGCTTTAACTTAAGCTCCTACAGCCAGGAGGCTAAGTTCCATCTTTCCCAAGGCTCTTTTGAACATAGCAGGGAAAAACAAACAGTTTTAACTATAATAAATCTTTCTCTTCAGCAGCCATATTTTAGGATTTGTTACAAAAGAGGGGAAAGTTCGAGTTCCCGAATGTTAACAGGAATTTTTCTCCAGGCATTAGATGCAACAGGGAAAACGGGTCAGCCTGACAGGAACAAAAAAAATAAAAATAAAATTCATGACCGGCTAAATACTTTCTTACAGCTCCGGACATAAAGCTTCTATAAAAGCGCAGTTTCATAATGCACCTGCATAATGCATCAACTTTGTTTTACCTCGATTATGTAGTCGTTGCCATCTTTTCCGTGGACAGCCTTCACGGCGCAGATGTCTAGACCACCGAACATCTCAGCGCAGGAGTCCACCCACATACGATATCTGGACCAGTCACAAAAAAACAAAAAAAACACTAAACAAGCAGTAATCACTGG
Organism: Orestias chungarensis; assembly: GCA_032876305.1. Lineage (NCBI taxonomy): Eukaryota > Metazoa > Chordata > Actinopteri > Cyprinodontiformes > Cyprinodontidae > Orestias > Orestias chungarensis. Next base: position 1,132,984 of record JAVLVB010000221.1, on the reverse strand, counting down.
TGAATCAGTTATGTTTGTGAAAATACCTCCAAACAACTACGTCCACTGACAGGCCTGAATGGAGTTATAAAAATTAGGGATGCAGCGATCCCACTTTTTTCCAAAATGAGTAGTGTACGAGTACTTGCATTTGAGTACTCACCGATACCGACACCGAGTAGTTACGCCATTACACATATAGTTACTTTGTTTTGTTTTTATTTTTACACAGATATTGTTATTTGAACAACATTCCCTATTATGTGCAAGCATAAAGTACAAACACAAATTTAACTAAATTGTCAAATACTGAAATGCTTTTTAGCGGTACTGAGGACAGCGACTCAGTGTGGCGTGGTTTTTTTGCTGCCGGGTTTGCGGGCTGTCTGGGGGAGCAATGTGGTTGTGGGCGTCTTTGTGTGAATCTCAGGCGCGCTTGCTCATGGGTTCCTCGGGCACGCGCTCAACTCTGACAAACTGCTCGCTCGCTCAGCTCGCACTCGGCTCTGTGTCTGCGCTCGCGGCTCTGCTGAAATGTTAGTGAGTCAGAGAGTATGAATCAACTTTGTGTATTTGAAAGGAATTATTTAATTGGATGTAAACGCCAGTCTTTGATTAGCTGGGAGCGCGGCTCATTTGCATATAATGTAGAGTTGCAAGCGCGGAGCCAAGCGCAAGCTGGCGGTTTGTCAGAGTTGAGCTCGTGTCAGGGCACCTTTGAGCGGGCGCGCTTACCTGCTATTCGTGCGCACCACGCTTGCGGTGGTTTCTCCCTCAGATGGCTCTGTGCCCGCTGAGATGGTGGCACAGAGATCACGCCATAAGGGCCACCCAGGCCCAATAGTAGCGCCGCGGATGGTATCAATGTCGTGGTATCGGTGGCAATTTTATGAGTACGAGTAGAGTACTTATGCCCGGTATCGGACCGATACCCGATGCCAATGTCAGTATCGGTGCATCCCCAATAAAAATACTCAGCAAACAACAACAGCAACAATTCCATTGATTTTCAGGGTAAACTGCGGCCCAGCTGACCTGTCTGTCATTGCGATCTGTTCCAACATGGCAGAACCCGTGTTGGCCTTCCAGTTGCCAGAAATTGATGTCCTCCTAAACACCAACAAAATAAAAAAAGAATAAAAGAATAAAAAAGAAACAAAAACAGTTCATGAAATAAAATAAACAAAGCTGCTGCAAAATGGAAAGCTCCTCAAGTCCTGATTACTGTGTTTAATGACTAACCTCAAGAGAGAAACTATCACGCATTCATCAGTGGCGGTGATTGCCTTCCACACCTACGATATGTTTGAGTCCGGGCCAATTAAGGACACGCTTTTATTGGTGAGACTATAGGAAACGGGGGAATCAGATAAGTTCTAACTATCATTTCCCTCCGTTTTCATACAAGCAATTGTTGAGATTGGCAGACATGGAAATTAGAAGGGTGTTAACTCGAGCTTTTAGGTGCTTCACGCTTGACTAGCTTTGCCAAACACTTTGTGTTGCTTCTAAACGGGGGCGAGTTAAATGTTACTGGAAAATAAAGATCCCTACTTCTTTTTTCTAAGACCAAGCACAAGAACACCTACAAGATAACAGATTAATGCTTAAAGTTGTCAGGTTCAGTCCTTTCAGTATGTTTTATTTGTTTTACACAGGGTCTACCCGAGCCACGCCCAGGTGCACCTGATCACCAGGTGCACCTCATCAACCAATTGCCGCTGGTTTCCCGTTCGCTGTTTTATTCTCCTGGTCCAACAACACCTCATCCTTGTCAATAAATCCTTATTATTATACTCCTGAGAGTTCTCTGGTCTATGTGGGTCCGCAGACTAAACATTATGACAAATGTCCCGTTTAAAAGCCAACGGTGGTACAGTGGGCAGGTCTTAGGTCCTGCATCTGCTGCATTGATCATTTTCTGTCATGTTCTGTCAACTTTAACCACAAATTTGAAGGGACATTTTTTTATGTGAACGACCAAAACAACGACCAAAACAAAGAATTGCATTATTGGGAAATAGTGGGTGAGAAAAGCATACCACAAATCTTAGTTAACACTTTTTCGGTAAATCTTTACCTGATTTGCAAAACACATGAAAATGCTTTGCTGTAAATCGTTTCATCTCATACTTAAGCTTTAATATTGGGTCATAACATGACATCCTAATAAAATAGAACTTGGTCTTTAAGAATTGAATGTAAATTCAACCAGACAGCAGAAGCTTTTTAGCCCATTTGTGAGCCATATATATATATATAGATATATATATATATCTATATATATATAGATATCTATAGATATCTATATATATATATATATATATATATGTGGTTTACAGCTGTCAGCATTTGATTAGCATCACAAACGCTGAAATAAAATATCAACTGCTATCATACACCCCAGATGATAAGATGAGGTGCTGTGGGTCCAGAGAAAGAGCAGAGGACAGGGAGAAAGTTTCTTCTACTGATCGTGACCTTTACTTTGGCAGCTGACCAATTGGATAATGTGGATCCTCTGGATCTAAGCATCCTCTTCATCAGAACTTTATACAAGAACAGGCCGTCTTCAGTCAGGTCTAAGCAGACACAGACGCTACAATAAATGTTTAAATGCTTCAAATTATTGTAACTGTTGAAAAAATAAATACATTTGGAACTGAGCATCAAGACCTGCTGTGTGAACGTAACCCCTGATCTGCACTTTCCATTATATGGTCTTAAAATTGTCATTCAGAGACAGTTTCTGGTAATATTGTTATACTTCTACTGAGGATTACAAGTATTTCTTATCTCTAAACTCCATCTTACTGTGAGGCAAACAAGGTTAAACCTCCTACATGTAAGCCTTGTAGTTGTTGCCGATCTTCTGAATGCGGATGTCATATTTGGACTTGACGTAGGGTTCGGTGGTGGCGTAGGTCCCGGCCAGGGCCACCACGCTAGTGATGTCCTGGAAGTCCTGTTGGTTTTCCACTTTAATCTGCAGGGGAGAAGGTACTCGTTAGTGAGGGGCTAATTACAAAGCAAGGAGCTGCTGGCAGCGGCCAGCTCCGAATCCCACAGGAATCTCACACTTGTACACAGACCGGATAATGAAGGGTCCCTGGATGGAAACATGACTGGGGGCGGCTTTGAACTACGTCACTATCAAGTTATTAGGCTGCAGACTGTAAACACAGACTGGAGGGAAATGATGCAGTGCCAGCTAATCCACAGAGAACATGTCTGCAATACTAACTTCATTTCTCACAAGAGACTAGTGATCGAACTACTTCTTTGACCAAATGATGCAGAAGATTTGTCTCTATTTGCAGAATCGTTACATTTCAGCCATATTGGAGGGTTTTTAAGCATAAACAGCCTGTTTGAATTCATGCCACAGCATTTCGTTTGAGTTTAGATGCAGACTTTGATTAGGCCACTTCAAAAGCTAGTCCGATTCCACACCCCCAGGATGAGGCATAAATGGGCCGAATTCATGGGTCCAACAATTCGCCAAGTCGTCCATCTTTGAAACATAAAGCAGCCCCGTCATAGTAACACCAACAGCTTTGAAAGCGGCTATGATGCATCCCTAAAGTTCCTCCTTTGTCTATTTGATCAGGAAAATGGTCAGGCCTTTTATTTTGTAGTTTTCCCAAAACGGATGTGTCGTACTTTGACACCTTGTCGCTCCTCTTGTCTAACTCATGAAATCGTCGTATTTCCAACCAAAGTAGACACCAGTTGTGTCTGCGTCGAAGCTCGGCTGAGGGCTCCGTTCACTTCAACATATTACAATAAATACCTGACGGCATCTAATCTGATTTTTCGTCAAATCCGATCACATGTCGGATCCGGTGTGTTTTTCTTTGAAGTCCCAAGACTTTTTCCTCCTGACCACTTCTGGAAAAATGTTATTAAAATGTCTTTACTCCCTGTTTATACAAAACTGTGCTAATTGGTTGACAAAACTACTACATTGTATTGAGTATTGACCTCAACTATTTGTTTTTTTTTATGTTTAAAAAAAAACATGTTTAGGAATTTAATTAAACTTCTAGGAAAAAACCCACAAGTAAAGTAACATGAACTTTCTGGGTGGAACAAAGAAGTCTTGTTGGAGATGACACAACAGAAGCGGGGAAACTCAGCATAAGTGAGAAATGTTCCTACTGTAAAAGGTCTCAAATGCTGGGCAGGCGACATTAGAGTCACTCAAATAAACAAGAAAAACTTGTTAAAACCAACATCTGAAGCACTTAATAAGTCAGCTGGTGTCACAATCTAGCTTAAGACTCAGAGGAGCAAATTACTAACAATGGCACAACCACGAGTTAGAATTTAATAGCTAAAACAAAAATCCTAGAGTTTTTCAAATGCCCTTGAGTTTTGTGGAATATTCTACAGTATGTAAGATCTAACAGGAATCCTCTGGATAGATGAAGACATTTCTCAACAAGTAATATTCCAGTAGAATGATCATAGAAACAGAAGCTTTTTCTTCATTTTCCTTTTGTCATTGCTATTGTGTAACTCCTTACTTCAAATGAATAAATAACATTAACTCCTATTGCAATGCTTTTTTTTCGATTAGAGAGACTTGTGTATTGTTCTTCGGGTGTTATGTAACCAGCAGACATAACAGGGATTTGTCACGGCAGTCATCTCCGAATGCTTTAGTCTAACTGTGAAAGACAAGAACACGTGTTTGTTTAAAGTCCACTCAAAAGGCAGAGTCGGTCTGAACCGCATCCATCTGACTTCTGTTTCAGCTTCCTTACGGAACCTACGACTCAAGGAGGCTTCTGTAAAAATATGTCTGATTTACCTGAGCGTAATCGAAACAGACCTGTCTGGAAAATCTCCGGTTCCGTTAAATGATTTCCAGACAGACGAGCTAAAATAAGAAAAAATGGATTTGAACAGCGTCTTAATTCAAATCCATGGTGTGTCTCCAAACTCATGTGACCTGTTAAATGTCAAGTTTTTCTGTTGACTGCAACTAGTAGAGCAGAGATGGGTTCCAAGCAGTCAGGTCAACATAGATAAATTCAATATGATGTGTTAATGATTATAAAATACTCGTTTCAAAGAGAAAGATTCAAATAAATTCATATAAATGTTTTTGATGTTCCAAAGAACTCACCTTTCCCATACCAGCATGAGCATGTCCCATCTTGACCACCACGGGGAACGTAGGGGTTGTGATCTGCAGGCAGATAAAATATATATATTATTAAAGTTTTCCGTTGGTTAACGTACTTTAAAACAATTGTTCACATGATTTAATTCCCCCTAAAGAAAATTGATCTGAAAACCGATGTGAACATGTTGATTTTGAAGGTGGTAAAAAAATCTAAATAAATAAAATAATTATGGGTTTCACATATTCCCATGAATGCAAATGTTGTTCTTGTTTACTATAAGTAGCATTCTCAACAAGTGATTAAAAATTTTGTTTGTGTTTTCTATTCACAAGTGAAAGAGTCTATCGCTTATTTCTCAAAGTTGTAAACATGTGGAAAGATGTGGTACACATG
>JAVLVB010000221.1:1076160-1120443 GCA_032876305.1 Orestias chungarensis | reverse complement strand
GGGGGGGGGGGGGGGGGGTATTTGAATTTCAGGGATGTTTCCTTTAGCATCTTTTATGTCATTACAGCTTTTTTCTTTCACATTTGTTTGTCTTGGTTGTAGGTTGCATGTCCTGAAGTTTGCATCATTTGTGACGCAATCATCTAAATGGAGCTGACCTGTCGGCAAGTTTAGGAATGAACCACAATCTACAAAACCTACAATGGCTGCACTAAGGCTGTTCCATTTAGTTTAAATAAACACTGTAACGTTTAACCGTCAGTGTTAAGTTTATGTCCAGATAAGCGTGGAGAAATGGTCTTCATGTCCGGTTTCCCTGTGGTTTTGCTTTTGCTGAAATCTGAGTGGGACCCATTAGCACTAATCAATTCAAAGATTTATATTTCTTTTTTCTCAAGAGAAAGAGCAGCTGGGCTTCCAGCCGGCCTGTCCTGGAAAGGCCACATGTGCCAAATTCCTCTTGATCAAAGAGGAAAAATTCAATGTCTTTTCCATTTTCCAGACTATATTAGGGCTCGGAAAGAAGCAGAGAAAAAAAGGATCGGTCTGGGCAGTTCTGGATTCCCACTCCCATGATCCATGGAGGGAATGGAATTATTCTGTCAATCCTTTTAGCTTAGTGAGTTTAGCTGGCAAAAACAATCACACGTCCAGATCTGCACCTGTGATGCTGGTGACAACCATCTAAGCACACAAATGAATGGGCTTTTTCCATACCTTACCCCGATCAGAGGTCACAGTGACCCACTGTTGAAAGTTGTTGCTGTCCCTCCAACCAACCTTGCCTAATAATATGACTTCCAAGAAAACCTTAATTTTTCCTCCTTTCCTTCTTTATGTCCAGTTTCCAGAAAAACATACTGAATTAGGAACAATCTAAAAATGAAGCTTTACTGTAATATCCAAGATACAAAACAGACGTAATGAGTCTGGATTTGATGTGATGGATGGATTGCTGCCTTAACTACGTTTCCTTAACTTAAGTGGTTCGCCACAGTTTCATGCAACAGTGTCCGGAAGATCCCAGCTCGCCAAGGCATAAATCACAACCGTCCAAGCTGGTGAGGAGCTATTTTCAAACACAACAACAAGGCAGGCACAGAGGAAAGTCACATGCTGTTTAAAGAGTGAACTTCATCCATTTGACTTCCCCTTCAAAGCCGTTTAAAGCTGATCCAGCGGTTGATTAGAATAAGCTGTGTTTGGATTTTTCCTCTGCACTTTCAGTTTGAGGTTTTACAACATTTCCATGGCTGTTTTCCAGGTGTTTACTGTTCATGATGCGTCAGAACGCAGCTCAAACTCTAAAGGGATGGATTTAAAGCAAATTCCTTGCAATTTCTTTTCAGAATTAAAAGATGCAGCAATAGAACATTGACAGGTGCTAATATTGAAGGGTAGAATATTACGTTTCCTGCTGATAAGCTGTAGGAAATAAAAGAAATTGATGGGCGACAAAAGAAGAGTTGGCAATTTTGATTTTCTTTTTGGACAGCGAAGGAAGGGTTCGTGGGATTTTTTAGACTGAGCACATAACAGGGTTTGGCCTAAATGAAAGCAAGATTGCTTCTTTTAATTAAGATTTAGCACGTTGGGTGGAGAACGGGGAAACAGCTTGGAGGAAGATGTTTGGAGAGGAGCATAGTCTAATGTCGACACAATCAAAGTTATTAATTAATTTAGGTGCTTGTCAATAAAATTGAATGTCATTAAAAACTTATTTAGATTCATTTGTCAGATTCATAGTTTCCTTGCGTTCATTTCTGTTGAATCTGGTAACGAATAAAAAATGCATCTTTGTCTTGAACAGCCCAGTGCCATTATCCCTAAACTCAGTTAATGAGTTTAATTCATGAAATATACAGTGGAATTTTTGTGACTATGCATTTTTCTTGGATGAACTATTCTGTTAAATCTGGTTGTTGTTACTAAGAACAGATTAAAAATCCTTAGAGGTGCTACAGGGCTCGGGTAATAGAGCTGATGCACCATGGTTCCCATCCTTCCTTCTCCACTCTTCTTACTCCCTACTATTAAATAAAGGCCACTAGTGCCTTAAAAAATATAAAATTGCAGGCCAACAAAATAAACAAAAAACAAATAAAAGAATATTCGGAAACAGAGTGTATTTCTTTTTATAAGTTCAACAAGGCAGACCCTTTTCATATATCGTGTCTGCAATAATTTTTCATATCCTTACCATCTCCCCTTTAGCCCTATAAAAACAGATATAATCTTCGTCCTGCATATTTTTGGTCAGTTTATTTTTCTAGGTATATTTTGTTACCTCCTCAAAAATAGACTAAACATGAAATTACTTTTTGGCATGAGCAAAGCAGTCCAATTCTTGTCATCTAAACCAAATAGGTCCTGTTTGAAAATATGATTTTCTCATGAATAAATGAAGGATAATCTGTGATTAGCAACGAGGTACAAGGGGGTAACTGTGGAATTAGGCCTGGTATGTGTATTTAGTATGCATGTGTGCATTTATGTGTATGTATGAGTACATATATATATATATATATATATATATATATATATATATATATATATATATATATATATATTTATTTTGTCTTTATGTGAATTATCCATCAGTGATAATAGAAATTAAACAGGACCGTTACTTCATACGCAATTTGAGGGAGAGGCGGTATGAAAAATAAGTTTTACTTCTTCATTCCCCTTTTCGGACAATTTTACATCAACAATGTCAAAATCGAATAAAGAAAACAAAAACAAGATGTGGTTTTGTTTGGGCTGGATTGTAACTCACACTAATGCCTTAAAAGGTCTTTTTTTTGTGTTTGGTCGTTCTGTGTAATACTATTGAATGCATATTGAAATCAGTACCACATACAGAGGTGGCACAAATCTGATTCTGTTGGAGTAGAATTGAAAATCCCAAACTTCCATTAAAAGTTGGACATGGGTCAGATATGGTGAAAAAAGGATTTGGTTTGAATTTGACTGGTGAGTACATTTGCCCTACCTGAATACAAGAGAAAAGATGTTTTGTAGTGGCCACAGACAGACCTGGACTTAGCTTATATTACTACTAATAGACTTAGACAGGCTATTCATGCTCAAAAGCGATTCAGAATAGATAAATAAAACCAGAATTTTGTATTCACTTGGTTTATCTCTCTCTTTTATAGAACAAACAGTTTTAAGTCACTGGAAGTCAGTTATTCTTGATGAGCCAGAAATCCTAGCTGATCGAAATTCCCAAAACCCAGATGAAAAGCTCATTGAGGCTGACAAAACGGAGCTAAGTTTCCATTTAATGACCGACTCATGCACAACTAATGTAGATAAACGTTAGCTGATTGTGTGTGGAAAAACTAAGATAACAGATCCTGACATGTCTGACAAAGACACTGTTATAGAAGCCATCTAAACACCATTATAAATGTCCTAACAGCTAAAATAATAATTGCGTAATGGGACCCTGTTACCACGCTGAGGATAAATGTTTTTGCAGAGTCTCTTCTCAGCCTAATGGGGGATTCCAGTAACACAAATAAATGCTGGTTGACTTACCTCCTGCTGTGGTTTGTACAGCAAAGCCTGGTCAGCAATGGTCAACAGAAGCCACACCTTCTGGTCTCACCAGAGGAGGCTTGATCACTACCCACAAAAAGACTGACGCATCCGAAAGCAGTGGGAAAACTCCAAACAACCACTTAGTTCAAAACCAATAATATCAGAGTATGAGGGATTTTTCACCGGAGCGTATTCGATTCTCATCTAATAGGACATTGTAAATATGTTTGGGAGCTAAAACGACACCCCAGTTACAAGAAATTGTAGGTTGGGGGTGGAACTCATGTTCTTCAAAAGAACTACTTGCAAATGATTTAATTATTATAGCGGCTATTACTGGACGACCAGGTGAAGAGTGCAGTGTCACTGTGATAATAATACACAGAAATGTTCCTCGCAGTGTCTAGATATGGTCAACATTTTCTTCAATTAATTATTGTTAATTTCAGATTTAAAAGTCAGGTACTAAACCGCGACCCACTTACGACAACAGAATCGACATCGGCTTATGGTCTTTTTTAACCGTACCAAACAAAAAAGCTTTAAACTTTCAACCAGGGGCGGCTGGCTCATCGTGGACGACAGTCCACCGCCCTCCTTGAGTCACGCGGGGAAAAAAAGAGAGAAGAAAGAGTTTATTTTAGCCGGTCTAGGTCTGCATATCACTTCAGCAGCCTGAATATGACTTTCCAACCAAAAACCCCTCCCCCTGGGGGTTATCTTAGTCAGATTAAAATTTTTGCCAGGAGCTCTCATAGAATTAAATTGTGAGATTTATTTTTTTTATTTTTCAAATTTTGAAACATACGATGCGTTTCAATGGCCTCAGGGAATGCTCGCCCCAATGTGATTACGTAATACGCACTGATGCATCTAAGTTGTATCTTTGATTTTAATTGATTTTCTGTGAAGTGCCTTGAGACGACACCTGTTGTAAATTGGCGCTATATAAATAAACGGATTCTTGATTCTTGATGCGAGCTCGGAGACGCACAGCACGTGTATATTCTGGAAAGATTTGCTTGATTAAACTTTAAATATAAGAAATAAAATGTTTTGCTTTATTTTTTTATTTTTTTTATACTCTCAGAGGAGAAACTATGTAATGAATTGATGTACATGGTGGAAATGTTAGAGTGTATTTGAGACCATTGCTATAAACTTGATATAGATATTCAGAAATACTGTACAATTCATGCCTGATGTTGCCATCTAGGAACAGGGAATCTTACCCATCATCAGAACAGTTGCACCCCCCAGACATATTTGTTAGGAGCCGCCCCGTAATATCTTGTCCCAATCTCATGAACTAAACAATGTGTATCATCTCGTGAGTTTTCTTCAAAAGGATTGCTATACAAGAGCTTTCCATCCAATTGTAATGCTTTTCTAACTTCCAGTAGCAGCTAACTGTGCTGCAGTTGGGATTTTGCTTCTACGTAAACACTGAAAGCAAAATCTGTTTTTCTCAGAGGGTTTTCTTTGCAGTTGTGAGCATCTCCCCTGAAACATATGTTTGACCTACTGCATGCCAAATTCAAAACAAAGTTGCAACAATGGGAACCAATATTCCTCATATTCTTTCACCAGGATGCTGTCTAGGCATTAGGCTTTAAAGACGCCCAAGTAGTCAAAAAAATGTTATGTATTAAGGGTTAGAAATAAAAAAAGTTATTAGTGATCATATAAATCCAGCATTATTTTATTATTTTGGGTGTTTTTTCCTTTGCTTAATCTGATTAAAATTCATCTTTTGCTTTTAGCCTTCCATTTCTGTGCTTAGTGCTGTCAGTGACTAAGGACATTTCATTGGCTGTACAGCAAGAGTAATCGTAGACAGCGAAATGTGTCCCGGCTGCTTCACACAAGCAAACCTTGTCTGGATTAAATGGCAACATGGGTTCTATCTACAGCTTCAAATAAGAGGTAGTTCCCTGAAGCCGTACGAATCATAAGTTTTGATGGGAAGCAGTTACATGTGGAGCTTTGTTCAACACCCACAGAGACAACAAGTGAGAGCTTTTCCAAATCTACAAGGGAAATAACTCACTTTCTGTTAGACCGCCCTGAGAAGAAGTTGCAGTCTGACTAATGTGTCAAACTGAAACATAACATAATGTTGGACTTGTTTAGATGAGGTGATGTCATCTTTAAAATGAACCTTCAAAGGGTGTGTCAGCTTCCTCTGAGCATCCCCCACCCTACCCCTCTTCTGCATGTTGACAAGTAGTAATTTACTTAAGCATCGTTAAATGACTTTTCACCCACGCACGCCTGGTGACTATTCCTTCTACTTTTTGGTCAAACTTCTCAGAAACACGTGCTTACTAAACAACGATACGTTTCACACCAATCTATTCTCTTCCGCTTATCCGAGATCAGGCCATGGGATCAGCAGGTTTAGAGGACAAACAAGCAACGCTCTCAAAGTTCCTTCTAGGGAACCCAGGAATGGGTCCCAGGTCAGAGATGTGAAGACGACACATGGCAGGTCGTTTATGCTCAGTTCCAATTTTTCGTAAAATCAGATTTTTGTTTTGTGCTAGTTTGCTCATACTAGTAATTAAATGGAACCCCCATCTGTCTACAGTGTTAATGGTTCATTGCCAGAAAGGTGCACAAGATGCCGCCGTCTGTGAACGTTTTTTAGCAACTGGAGATGAACGTATCGTTGCAAGATCCTTAATCAGATTGGGAAAAAGGAAAACAAAGATCGGTGTCGCTTGCTTAAACCATAGTTTACGTCCAGCTTTAATGTATGTGAACTAGTACCACACATGGTACAATTTGGATTTTTAGATCAATCAGACTGTTGTAAAATAAAGTGAGATATAGGTCTCAAATGGGCAAAATAAAATCAAGTTGGGGTCATTTTCACCTGCTGTGTGAAGACAGCCTTAGTCCCTCTATGGGATATGCCTTTTAAAGTTGGAGAAGCAGCTGCTCTCTTTTGAGTCCCCTCCAAATTCACACTAGAGACAATGACTTTGTGTCCAGTGTTTTATTACAGCTCTTAAAACGGTAAGTCATTTTAAATAGCACATTTAGAATTAAAAACTAGTCAAGTTCGTCAACACTTTAATCTTATGGTTTTATGGTTTAAAAGGCCATAGATTATAATGTGTTTAAAACACTAGCCTTTTCAGTTTGACCCTGCTCAGCATTGTACCCAGATAAAGTATTCCCTCATTGCTGAGGAATTCTAGAAAACTATTTCCATGCTGTCATGAGCCAGTGTTTATGGTGAGCCCTAATGTCTGATTGTCTCAGGCTCTGATATAACATAGTCATTTTGTGGGGTTTCCTGACCACACACAAACCAAATATGGACAGCAGAGTACGGTGGGGGGAACCTGGGTCTGAACAGCGAACGCTGCGGTTACAGTTGGCCCGCCTGAGTGGCAAGCTGCTGACCGTTCATCATATTTTATTGCGGGGAGAGTCCGGTTGTGACTGCGATCATGGGCCAGGATAGTGTTTGCGTTTCCTCTTCTGATGTCTTAACTTTGAGACAGATAAATTACGTGCTGCCGTTGGAAACTGATGAGCATCTGCTGGAGTCTTCATCGAAAAAGAAGGTCACCGGCAGGCATTGACATTTTTGTGTTATTCTTTTATCAGGGTGTGCACAACAATATTCACTATCAAACTGTGCTGAAAGTTGTCAAATAACGTGCTTTGAGATCATTTCCAACAATTCAGACCACAATCTTTACAACAAAGATAAGAATTTTTTGAAGAGAACTTGCCTTATCTAGATATCACAACTAATTGAAGAGGTACATTGGTGCATCTTTGGTGGTTTTGGACTCTTTTGAAAAGTAAATTTTCCACTCAATCAAAAACTTGTAAAATGTGCATCTCCTTTGTTCCTAATATTTTATTGGCAAACCAGTTTAATACCATTTAATTGGAATTGTAAAAAAAGGTGCTTTAAGTAAAAAATCTATCTACAAAAGAAAAGCACGTTTACAGAAACTTATCATAACTTGCAGGCTTCCTGCTCAATTATTAAGCAAGTACAGACAAGTAAAACTTCATCAGTGCTGACAAAGCGTCTGCATAGGTTAGCATAGAACAAAGTCATTATCGGGTAACTGCTCTGATATTTAAATAAGATTTTTATTTAATTTGTAACTGTGAAGCACATCTGTTGTATTGTATCGCCATGTTAAAACAAAATCTCTGGCAGGTAATGGTAACGATGCTAGAGTTTTATTTACCATAAGTCGACTAAATTGCCATTTCTCCAAAACAATATGAAAAAACTACCAGAGTAGACAGATGTGAGGCAAACACTTAGAGCACACAGAAAACCCAAAAATGCATGGGGGAAACATTCAAGACGCTCACAGATGGGCCCAGTCTTGGCTGGTACTCAGTTCCAAGGTCACTGGCATCAGTCAATAACTCAACATCAAAAATCACCACATATCTAAGATAATTAATGCAGAAACATTGCAACACAAACCAAAGACCCTATACAGCTTTCCGTGTCCAGTGTGACCAAATTACCCTCAGCAGTGTAGTAAACCTGGGCTTGTTTTAAGAATCTTTCATTGATTGTTTAGCTCAAGGTCTCTGGGCTCTCCTGCAAAATTAGTGACACACTGTGGGTGGGGAAAACTAAGCTAATCAGAGAGTAAGTTACAGGTTATCGTTAAATCCCAACGACCGCAGCATGGTGGCAATGACAAACCCCAACAATGTTGTCGGAGCTTAACACTGTTCCATTACTCCGGGTAAGGGTTTCAGTTCGGAACAAATTTCTACTGCAGATTGGACATTTGCTGGTAAAATGACAGGTGGCGTCATGTCACTTTTGAAGGCAATGGGACTCAATTTGAGGATTTCTTCATGCTGGTGGAGTAAAATGACTCAGTATTAAAACAGTGTGTGGCCTTTTCTAAGTTATGTCTTTTCGTCTTATCTGTGGGGTTCATGAATCACTACTGAAGTCAAAGGCTAATGTAGAGAAACACCACTACAGAGTGATTCCTTCGTAGGGTTAGGATACCCAACATCTCCATTAGTTAGTGATGACCAATATAGAGTCAATGGATTTTTGTATGCTTCCTTTAAGGGTTATGCTACATATATATGCACACCTTTTAATATCCAGTTACCATTTGCCCTTGTGGAAGGACTTCCACTGCCTGTCTTCATTGCACTGAGCTGTGTGGGTCAACCCGTCTGTCCCAGTTATCAGAAAGGACATGTGGGCTGTTGAACAGCAAACGATCCCTCAGTGACCGCCGCTCCCGCCAACGCCTCCGGCGGTGCTTTGTCAGTAAAATGAAAGGTATTTCCTCTGAGTCACTCCTCTGTTCTTTTTTAGTCCACCCAGGGCTTATCAACCCCTGGGATGCGATGACAGCTGGGCAGTCTCAATTCAAGCCTTTTCCTCTCTAAAAATGTGACTGCTTTTCTGCATTATGCTTACCGTGTGCTGGCCTAGTTTGGCGCCATAATTTCCCTCTGGCCTTTTTTATTTTATTTATGTTGCATGTTTCAAGTGACAGTGGCAAGCTGTGAGAGGCACACAGAGCCAGAATTCTAACCCATTTCCACGTGCCGAGTTTAAGTGGAACATGGCTTTCTAATAATAAGTTGACATGCATTCAGTATGGGCATTACCATCAGTAGGATTCTGGTGTAATTAAGGCTGAATATGGGTTTTGCAGAACATTTGGAGATCATCCAAACTTTTGTTTCCTGGAAGATATTCTACTTTTAAACAAAGTTATTAGTAGGGTTGAGGCTACTGTCATTTCCATACCTTAATTTTAGCTTGCCTTATTTATTCAAATTCAAATCAAAAAGCACCTAATTCATGCCAAAAGTAAATTAAATGTTAGTATAACTCTTATTATTTAAGCCCAAATAAAATTTATTGTAGATGCTAATGGGTGTGGGCAGGAAGGTAAATAAATGGTCAAGTGTTTAGCCACCAGTACGCTGATGCCTGTTTGTGAATAGGAAATCATAACCTAATAAAGTCTTTTCTAACCAAATATTGTTGGTTTATGTCTACTCAGGTTTAATAAATTACAATAATAAAAGGCTCATACTTTATTCATCTCATAAGGAAATTAAAAGTTACACCTCATGCATTTACGGGTTGTTTGTGGATGGTGATGCTGCAAACAGAAAGGATTTCTAATGAGTCTTGGTGAGGCGACACGGCTTAAAAAGTTCATCTCAGATTTTTTCATACCGAGTCCAATTTTGAATATCTCCTCCCCCACCCCTTTACCATTCTTTTCCAAAAAACAATTTGGTAAGCATTATTTCAAATTAACCTTTTTGAGTTGTCCTGAACTCAAAGTCCAAATAAATACAATACATTTTTTTTTTTCAAAAACAGAAATCTTGAATAATCGATCAAATTGATTTATCAACTAGCTCTACTTAAAACAAATCTGAAGCTCTATTTTTAGGCAGTACACAGCATATTGCACAGTAACATGTCCTGAATGACAACATCTGTTGTTAGCAAGCATTGCTAATCCCTCCCATTTGCTTTTGCTTAGAGATGTTGGAGTAGGGGATATGATCGCTGCCTGTTTCGATACATAGAAGAGATGGTTTGACCATCCTTCTTTTCTCTCTGCTCTACATTCATATATATTTATTTTCCAATGCACCTCCATTTGGGGTTATAGTTCAGGTATTATTCAGTACTGCTCCCAATGGAACACACAGTATAATATTTCTAACAGTAAGTTTGTGTATTCTAATATTCCTTGTCTACTATTTACAGATTTTAGAGTATTTCTATAAATCAGTGAAAATATCCTAAAATATGAAAAGGGACTTTTCCCCAAAACACTTTCCGGCAAATTTATATGATTCTTTAACGAAAAAAAAAGCTTTACAATAAACCATAAAGAAACACCTTTCAACATTCTCCCTAATATAACCTTCCACCATACGACCACCACCATCACTTGTTACCACTTTCTGAAATCATCCCAATGAAGTTTGTTTTTACCCTAAAGCCAGTTTCCAACACTTTCTCCTCCTAAGCTCCTAAACTTACACAGAGCCCTACTCTTGATTCCTCACAATTCATGTTGACACAAACCAGACGGCGATCTTAACTCGTTCCTTTCTGTCCAGATTAGAAGGAACAGAAAAAGACCAGATAGCAAAAGGAAGGCGGTGAAAGTTTATGTTCATTTATAGCAGCTAATCAACAAAAGCATGACAGAGAGTTGAAATTCAACGTATTTAATGAAGTTTTCAGACTAATGCAAAAGTATCCATTCCTTGTTTCGTGTGTTTATGTATGCTAATATATTCTAACAAGCAACCAAACAAGATATTGTTTTTAATGAGGTTGACTGGGAGTGAAATCAATAACAACCAAGACGTGTTGCCTCAGCTACCTACAAATTAAGCTGTTAGCATGTCTAACAACCATAAGGCTGTCATATAACAGTTTGCAGTCAGAGGATACTTCAGGTTTATTTTAAGACTGACTGCTTTTGGAGAATCTTCCTGCCCACAGCATCACCATCCAGAACGGCTCATTAAAGATAGTTGGAGGATATGAGTTACAACGACTTTTAGTTTTTCTTTGGGATACATTCTGGACTTTTTTATTAATTGAATACAGTAGATTTAATCCACAATAAAACAAACCTATACAAACTACATAAAAAACCTTGAAGAGAAAAAAGATACCAAATGATTTTCAAAATCTGAATTCAACCCCTTCTAAATAACCTCTGTGAAGACTGAATAGCGCAGCAGATGGATCACGGTTAAACTTATGTATAATCCAATATTGTAGCCCTCGAAGCATCTCACTCAATGGGAAAGGAAAATAAAGAACTGCAGTTTTTCCAAGAAATGGCCATCTAAGCATGCAAGTAAGATTTTATTAGAGAAGAAGCCAAGAGGCTTGGGGTATTTTAGGAGGAGCTGCAGGGTTTCAGTCAAACTGTGGGATTCTAACAATGGGAAAACGACTAGTTGAGGACATTACAATCTCTCCCATAAGGAAAAGCGGCACTAGGAAAGCCTTGAGTTCACAATAAATACAACGTGAAAGACTTTGCATAACCATGTACTCAAACAGAAACCCTTTAAGTATTAGTAAAGCATTTTACGTACTTATGATATCTAAGTTAGCTGTTCAAAATCATGTCATCAGACAGAAAAAAATGTAGTATTACATTACAATTATGGTATTTTACAGGGAAAAAAATAATAATAAAAACTACAAATACATACAATAATATTAAACAAGAGAAACAAGAGATCTTACTCTTTGTGTTTGATGACTTTTGTTATTTAAGCATCCTTCTTAATGCTTTTTCACATTTACAAGCAGAAAGAATCTGATCCGTTTTTTGCTACCTTAGAAAGATATACGTTTTTAATGTGATGCTGTTTCACCTCTTCATTCATGATTAACGTCATATTTGGTTGAATGAATCAGCCTTTCAGCTTCCAGTACAGCATGGGTCTTAACAGTGACCTTAGTCGGATATAGAATTTCAACCCAGATCTGTCATAATCACAATGTCTAACTTAGGAATGTCTCTGACTGAGGACTCAGAGCGAAGGTTGGATGAAATACTGCGTAAGGGAGTTCTATTAATGGTTAACAACAGATGATGCGTGTCAAAGCGGCTCTGGATCGTCCGCCGAGGCCATAGCTCTGATAAAAGAAGAAGAAGATGATGACGATGAAGAGGAATAGAAGATCATAAGTAAACAGTCATTATTTCATCTTTCACAAACATTCACCTTTAGCGCTTATTTTGCAACTAAGCTCCATTTCAGCTTATCTTCACTACAAAAGGAATTCTTTTTTCCATCTGTGCGTGCAGCCTCCCTAAACTCAGATAGCTGCTAATGAAAGCACATTAAGGGTCAGAGTTGCCCAACCTGATTATTTCTGGTTGCTTACATAAGTGCGAGCAGCTTTGGCTCCAGACATTGCTCCCTCTGTCCCACGTTAGATAAGCTCTGCAGCGATAAGGCAGCTCTGCTCAGGGCCGCGCAGCCAGGCAGAGAGGAGAGTTTAATTGGCTCATTTGTACTGAGAGGAACTTGAATGAAGCCGGATCAGAGTAAAAAAATTGGTGTTTAGTCAAAGCAGTCACGTCTTTAGTCTCTTTATTGAGGATTCTGAACTATAAGGATTCATTAAGATACAATACTGAGCAACAGAGGAACACATTTAAAAAGGAGATCAACAGGATTTCGTGGATTTTACTTTGATTTATCCACGTTTAAGATAAAAAGAGTTGTATTACGGTTCAAGGTTGTTTTGAACTGGGCTCCTTATTATTTGTCACTTCTTGAAGGTTTGGCCTAGTCCAAACAAAAAATGAAGTTCAATATATGTAGAATTGACGCCCAATTTACAATTTACAATTTAGAACAAAATGTAGCTTCAAAAGCTTCTTAACACGATTGTCTGGTGTTTGCAAAGAAGACGATGTTTTGCTCCTTTACTCAGCGCTGATAGGCTTGGCCTC
The DNA here is from genome assembly GCA_032876305.1 of Orestias chungarensis. Lineage (NCBI taxonomy): Eukaryota > Metazoa > Chordata > Actinopteri > Cyprinodontiformes > Cyprinodontidae > Orestias > Orestias chungarensis. The sequence continues at coordinate 1,107,397 of JAVLVB010000221.1, read as the reverse complement.
GTATATGGAAGAGAAAGAACCTGCACATTAGCATCTGTGGTATGTATATTTTTATGTTTAAACAATTTGAATTAGTAGTTGTAAGAATTTTTAGGAGAGCTCAAAAGTATTTGCAGTGTTTTATTATCTCGTATCCTATTTTTCCCTCAACACCTCCCTGGGATTTATAGGTCAAACAGTCCAAATAGGTCTTAAGATTAATTTTGAACAAAATCAGGTCCCATTTTGTCGGCCGATATTGAAATCGGTTCAATGCCGATATATCGTGCATCGACAGGAGAAACGGTATGAAGTCACCAGAACAAAAAAAAAAAAAAAGCATTTGAACTCAACATCCTCAGATGCATTTCAACGCAATTTACAATTAAATTAAAGTAATTATTAACGCTGAAGGGACATAAACTGACTGCTGTTGGAATATCTGTTTTCGGTTAGCTGAAGGTATGGTTCTAAATACATCTAATCTTTAATTTTAACATTTTTTTACCATCTCTTATTGCGTCCCCAGTAATATTTTTGTGTATTTTTAGCCAGCATAGTGTTTTTTTTTTACACTGACTTTTTTCATTTGAATAAAAAGGGCTACTTGTGTGTGTGTATGTGTGTGTGTGTGTGTGTGTGTGTGTGTGTGTGTGTGTGTGTGTGTGTGTGTGTGTGTGTGTGTGTGTGTGTGTGTGTGTGTGTGTGTGTGTGTGTGTGTGTTTTGTTTTGAACAGTTACTATCTTATGGACACTTACTGCTCTTTTTGGGTCAGAGCTCAGGTGTATGACTGGGGTGTGAGTAGGCTAAGATTTTGGGTTAGGGGATAGAAATGAATGGATGTCCACTTAAAGTCCCCACAAATGCAGCGTTACAAGCGTGCATGTGTGTGGAGCATGACCGTACAGGAGCTACGTCATTTTGGTTCCTGAAGGGCATCAGAGAGCTCTGATTGGCCGCCGCGGCCGCGAGCTACGGACCGCACGAAGGCGGGGAGGGGGGCGTGTCCGCGGCCAGCCGCGCTGCGGGTATAAGAGCCGCCGTCTGCCTCCTCACCGTCAGAGGGAACCGCTCACATTTCAAAGTGCGCAGCTGCTTCCTACTGGAGGTTACACACCACAACTCTGCTTCCTCCGCCGCGCGGACTCCCGACTGTTTAGTTCCAGCACCAGCAGCGGAAGTTTGGAGACATGCCGCCTGCCTACCAGCACCTGGTCAGCCTGCTGTTCGTCTTCAGCAGCCTGCGGCTCCCGCAGCTGACGCACGGCTGCTCGTGCGCTCTCACGCACCCGCAGGACGCCTTCTGTAACTCCGACATAGGTGAGTCCCTTCGTTCTATGGCGCGAGACCGCCAGCTCCAAGTGACGCATGTCAACACGCGCGTGAGCTCCGTCACTGTTAGAACGTGGAGCTGCTGCAGGTGCGGATCTACTGAGGGGGGAACGGGGGGCACCCCCCCCAAAAAAAATTAAAAAGAAAAATGCTTAAAGCCTTAAAATTAAGTATTAATTAATAAAATACTTACTTTATCTACATTCCCTCCCAAATTATGGGACGTTTAACTAAAAGGATGAGAATGATGCGAAACAGACATGTATTCCTAAATATTGTCCCCTTCTTAACTTAAGTGATATTTGTATCGTAAATTGTTGAAATGTGTTTATCTGGATATTTCGGCGACTCCATTTCCACAGACATTTTTCTGAGGGATGTCCATCTTTGCCAACCTGCCTAGACCTGAATGTGTAGTTTTCTTTCTTAATACATCATAGTTTACAAAAGAACACCCAAAGTAACATTGCCACATACGAATGGGCAGCCCTTAAAAATACTTGTATTACATTTGTACAACTTATTTAATTCCGTTTACGTCACTATGATTCTGACTCATTTCGTGACCATTGTGTGCTGCAACCCACTCCCTAAAAATTAAGTCAATTTTATAAAGTGGGTAATATGGCTCCTCTGCAATATTTATGAAATATACCTATTTTTAGTTGTATCGCAAATGTGTGATTAAAAAAAAAAAGACTATTGTTAGGATCAAGAGGTTAGTATGTGATTGCCAAGTTTCTGATTGGCTGATAAATTAAAGAGCTGTTTGATTGAATTGAACGAATACAATCGTTTTATTTATCTACAGGAAATGTTGTGATGCCTTATCTAATTTCAAACAAAACATTTTTTTGGTCATAATTTTTGTTATTACTGCTTCTTGCAAAGACAGGTTTGACCGGATAAAGCTGAAGAGTTCAAATGTTTCACCTATAGACCGCCCTTACGTTTTAACAGGATCCTGATTTGTCTGTGATGGACAGCCAGCGGCAGTAAAATCGGGGTCAAACAGCTGGTTTTACTACCTGGATCAGCAGCCCGGAATAATATGAACTCGGGATCTGGCTTAGCACTGGGATTTGGAGGCGGGTGGGGTGGGGGGTCTGTGTTAGGGACCTGAGGTAGATAAGATGAGGCATATTTACATTTCATCTGAATTTTGAGTCCCTATATGCATGAAACCAGTTTGAGAGTCTTTCACTATGGACGACCTTGACATAAGGCTTTAGAACTTATTATAAATAGTTTATTATGGGATTTTTAAGGTTGGGAAAGAGACAAACATGACAGGGTTTTGCCAGATAGTGAGCCAGATTTGATCACCTATATGTTTCATCTAAAGTTGACAATTTAGAAGTTATTACTAAATTATCACTTTGTTTGGAAATGAAGCATTTGCATTTCTTTGCATATAATGCGCTTAATCACAAATCTTAAATATCCACACCTATCAAAGAGAGCCTTAAGTCAAACTATTTATTACTGACAAAAACTGTTAGCATCAAGTATGTGACTAATAAACATTTGTAAATACACTTACAATAAGGCTCCCTTTAATCCATAATGATACTCAGACATAAAAGTATAATATATGTTAAATTAGCTTAACAAATTCCTACTGTGCATGTTAATTATATCAACTCTAGATGAAATATGCAGGTGAACAAATTTGGCTCAATATTTGGCAAGAGACTGATCAATGGTCACTTTGGCTGCATAATGTGTACATGTAGCTCCGTTCAGCCCTGAAATGGGGGGTAGCCGACCTTTTAGCCTGTCTTCAAATAAACATTTAAACATCAGGCCCTTTCAGGATTCTGCTTTTAACAGGAGTAAGTCTTAACTTCTTAACGTAAGAGGGTTCAAATCTTCAGGAGAGTAGAAACAAGTCCGGCCAAGTAACCCAATTGGACCCAATCAAAATCCAGCTTCCTCAAACACTAATCTGCCACCTTTTAACAATTTGGATGGCTCACACTGTTGGCGCCTGCTGAGACTCGCCTGAGCAGAATCTGGAACCCACTTCAATGGGAAGGTTCCACAAATCCCATTTCCAAGGTCATGGCTCGGCCTGAGATGTGCTTTGGATTCTTTTGGTGCTAAAGAAACTCCGGGCATGGTCACAGAACCGTTGCTACTCAATAATCTGGGTCAGTGCTTTAATACGGGTGTGATCGAATACACGATCCTATTTTCATACACGGATGTCTCCTGCTTCTACAACACACGGGCTGAAGCTTTAAGGTGATGAGAGAGAAAGCCTGTAATTTACTCTGTCGACATCAAAGGCAACACGCCTGAATCTTCCCAGTTTAAGACCTGAAGGCGAGTTCAAAGCGTCTCGCTCTTGTTTTCTTGGCCCTAACCCATAATTGCCCACAAGCCCACTACTGGAAAAGGAACGACAAAGATAAATCCCTCGAAATTGGCTTATTGAGGCCTGTCTTTATATGCTGTACGAGATTTCAAGAAAAATATTCAAACATGCCATGTTCATCTAGCAGCAGATGTTTAGTCCACTTAGGTCTAAACGATGGTCCTCAAAGAGATGTCGGTCGTCACAAAGTGTTCTGATTAAAATTAGCATGCGATTTTCTTGATGTTACTGAACGAAGTCATTAAGAGAACTAATTGGCTTTCTCTCAGAGCCGAGCGTCAGGTCAGTGCAACGGCTTGTAAGGTCGCTGGACCCCAGCAGGATGGCAGGAAAGTGATACAAGGTGGCACAGTTCAGCGGGGTAGTTGCAACGAACTCGTGCCAAATAAAAGCTCCGTCGGCTGAGATGGATTTGTGTTGCAGAGAAAAAAACATCTACAACCAAAAAGTAGAATTTCTGCTTCTTCTGGCAGTCAGTCCTCAGTTTCCTCGTCTGCAGCGCAACAGGTAATTGCTGGATAATCCGCGCTGAGACTAGACTGCTGTGGTGCGAAGCGTTACGTAAGAGTGGACGGCTTCCAGAGTTTTCCCCAGAAGCTCGTTTAAGTACCACAAGATGTCAGAGTCGAGATTCCGGACGAGTCTGAGATGCTTGTCTCCTGAGTCGGGCGTATCAAATCTACAGCCCCCCCACCAACACCACCCTTCAGCAATCATCATGCTGTTGTTGAGGCCTATATGGGGGTGAAGACAATTACCCATCACAGCAGTAAGAGTATATTATGGAACAAACCAAAGGTCTCATCACTTTTGGTAGGTTTAAGACAAATTTGTGCAGATACTTTCAAATCACGAAAAATCCTTCATTCTGTACAACTTAGTAAAGACCTTTTTTAGTTGATGCTTTGCATCTTGTTTTAGATACCGAACAATGACTAGGATTTTTGCTCTTTTATTTTATTTTTATAGTTGTTATTACCATGTATAACAATGGAAACAACGTATTCTCTGCTCTACATGGATGCAGATTAGGACCAAAAGCAGAAAAATGACTTCCATCCATCATAATAGACAAGGATCTTATCCTCTACTCCAACATTTCTAACCATACGACTGGAAAGAGTGGCAAAAGCAAATGAGGTGGATTAGCAGTGCTTGTCCATGACTGATAGTGTCATCCTAGGCATGTTATTGTGGAATATCGCCTCTGTTACTAATAGCTTGTCATGAAAGTCATGAGTCTGTCATACAGAAACAGGCTTGAATCAGAGCCTTTTTTAGATTTGACTGACTGCTCACACCATCACCATCTACAGCAGGTCTTAGAAGATACTTAGATAAAATGGGTTACAGCAGTACTTGATCTGTTTGGGGTGATTTTTTTAAATTGAAATACAGTACAATAAGTAACTACACATCTAATCAACTTATATAAAAGGTAGTACAATGGGGAAATGCACTGAAAAAACCTGGTGTTCTTTATTTAACATTAACCCCAAGAATAAAAAAGTATTAATTAGTGGGAGCAAAATATTTGACATAGTCATAAATTGAGCTTTGAGTTGAATTTGGGGAGACCTGTATGAGTAATCATGTTACTTGTGGAGTTGGTTAAAACCATTTTTAGTGTCTGTCTTAGAGCCTTTGCTGTTCGGTGCTGGGGACTCTTGAGCTGGTTCTGGTTTTGTTGAGGTGTGAGTGCAGAACTGTAATGTGAACAAAGAACAGATGATGCATGAGGGCCGATTGAGGCAAAACCTCTGACTTTAGCCCTTGTCCAAAATTTCAAAAAAGGTTGCTGCTCTGGATTCTTTCTGGTCAGGAAAGAATCCATCTAGTTGTGGCCGGAGAGGGAAATATAGGAAGCAGCTACTGAGACGCTGCCAGAAGAAGCAACAATTATGGTTTTACCAGTGGACATAGTACATATGGAGCAGGAAATGAGAAGAGTTGGCATATATTTAAATGTCCTGCATCGATGTATTGTTTTGTTTTCTTTCCCCGGCTTGTACTTGTGAGAAATCCTCTTCCTCCCACTTACCTCCTCACTCCCTCGATCTGAAATCAATAACTCTTACCCTGGTGGTTTGTTTTTCTTCTTAAGATCCTCAAACAGTTGTACGCATGTCACACGGTATCTCGTGCCCTTGTTATGGCAGCAGTTTGTCATACTCTATGTAGGTTAACCTGAATGTTTAACAGTCATATTCTTTTCTTTCTTTTTTTAATCCCATGCTCTAGGCAGTGGATGCAGAGTGAAAAACCGATTGTCTTTATTTATTTCTGTCACATTCTGTTTGCCTCTCTCACTATGGGAAGCCTCCCACTCATGAGAATGTGCACAGAGATTCCTCTGCAGAAGAGGACGCCTGCAATAACCCAGGGTTTCATGGGTTACCCGAACTGGGGAGGTGTTTCAGATACTAGCCTCCTAAGTAGGTTATCAACTCCAATTGATTAACTGTTTAAAGATGTAACATTTTAAAATATATAATATATACACTAATATTCTCATGACTCTACATTGTTATATAACTCGCGTTTTGGCTCTACACTGCCTTCCTGATCTCAACCCCTTGGGAAACAGCAAGTCAGTGTCGAGGATTTCAGAAATGTTTGATGAAAGAATCGATAAATGTTCATAATTTGGGGTCAAAAAGCCTCAAATCTGTGAATGCCAATATGATTTTCTGCAACCACTCGACTGCTAATAATTTGATACTGAGGTATTTTCTTATACCAAATCCTAAATGAACTTAAGAGACATCATCACTGCAGGCAAACAAATCGGATCTGACATGGACCTACGCTGGATGATTTATCTGAGGTTCTCTCTACTAGAACATTTGTTTCTGAGGTTAGACCCGAGCATGAAACATGGTTCTGCTGTAAATTGCTGAAATAACAGCGAGCGGTGTGTTTAACCCCGACAAACATATCCCGCTGTGTCCGAAAACTCCTGGGTAATTATTCGCAGGCTCTGCTGTAATGACAGAAGCAGACATCCATCAGAGTTTGGGTACATTTAGCAGAGGTCAGTCTCTAATGTAGCGCTGTTGGTTCAAATTAACAGAGTTGATAGATTAATGGGTCAAGGAAAGTTCTAGTGAGAGGTCAGGAAGCATGTGGCGGGTAGGAAGTCGTTGTGCACTAATCCTGACATGAATAATGTTGGCTTTATACAGCAGTTTATTCCCAACAAGTAATGAAAGAAACGCAATCAAACGTTTCTCTTTTCAAGACAACGCTTCAAAATGCGATTTTTCATTCAGATTCATTGATTGGAACCATTACAAAAAGTAGTTTTAATCCAGGAAAAAAACTATTGATTTCTAGTATTTTACAAGAAAAACTGAACACTACGCCATTAAAGTTCCATCCATTGTTCCTTAACTAATTTCAGTCATTTCACACTGGCTGAAAAAAAACCAACTTTAGGTTTAATCCAGGATTAAACCAGTGGTCACCACATTAGGACCAACACTCTCTAGTTCCTGCACAGGCTTCCCTCTCCAGCGACCACATCCCTCGTTCATATCTCTGCAGCCAAGAAGGAATTAATCCTGTGTATTTTCCCCCTTTCTGGGTAATGTAACACCCCAACCACCCACCCCAAACCCCCAAAGAATGTGGGAAGGACATTCCACGGGAGGAAGATAAAGAGCAACACCAGTGTTCGTTGTGTCTGCGGCTGCTCGGGTTTGGGGACAGCAGGTGAACTTCAGAGAGTTGATGTCTCATGCAGGACCCGCATCCAGCAGCTCAAATAAATGCTCATTTATGCACTTCCTGTTTCGGATTGCTCCATTAAAGACATCAGTCACGTAGTTATCTGTATGTGGGTCTCTGTATGGTTTTACACACTGACCAGACTGTGATTATTTTATTGGGCATTTCTTGTCTTTTAACTGTCTTAATATAATTATCCCATATAAATCCCAAAGGACCGTGTTTGATTCATATTTGAATCCTAACAAACTTGTTTCCGTCTCTGTGTTTACAGTGATCCGAGCCAAGGTGGTCGGTAAGAAGCTCCTGAGGGACGGACCTTTCGGAACGATGCTCTACACCGTCAAGCAAATGAAGGTGATGATTTAGGGTCATCTCAAGTACCGATTATTCAGACTGGAACACGTGTTTGACATTGACGACCACCAGATATTCTTGACCTTTCTGACACAGTCAAACAGTTCCAATGTATCAGATCCCCATCTAAACGGAAACTTGCACACGCTCAAGAGAGTTCTTTTAATGATAGAAATATGGGTATATTATCACCTCGACTTAATCACCACAAGAAAGGACGACTCTACGGAAAATGATAACAAAAAGAACAATCGGACACGGCAGCGTAGGAGTGAAGATGGGCGGGACGCGCTATATGTAATAAACAAAAAACAGGTGATCCCATGCCGACCATTTAAGAATCAAACCAAAATTAAAACATAGTCTCTCCAAACAATCACACGTAATTCGCAAAGAGTTCTTGCAACCACATCACACCAAAAAGGTCCAGAGTCGTGCTAAAATAAAATAAAAAAAGAACCGTTAGGGCCCAAAATCGTTGTCTTGAAATAAGGAAACGTGTCACCGGGTTGGCGTTCGTAATCCCCGGGGTTTTCCTCCTCCAGGCCTGGCGCGCACCACGCCAAGGTACCCCCAGGTATCGGTACCGGCCCTGCTCCATGTGGCAATTGTTTGTCGTTTTCCTTTCTTTGGTGAAGCCGTCTTGATCCGTCCTCCCTTGAATTAATCTTCACCATATATCCCCGAAAATCTCAATCCAATCAATTCGAGTTCAAAGCTCCACCGGTCGAGTTGCAGCGTCTCCCCGCAGCTGCAGGTGCCACAATCATACTGTTGGTTAACAATTGAGTTAGTTAACTACAACTACACCCAACCCTAGGCTAACACCGCTAACACCACTGAGTTAGGCCTCAGTTCAACAAGAACTCACCAAAACCAGGCTAGCTAATGCTTATCAGGAATAATTGTATTTTATTTACTTTTGTGAGATACTATTTAAGTTTGATATGTAAGACAGAAAAACAACTTATTTTACGACATGTTTTTTCATATCCATATTTTAGACCTTTGTTATGCACCAACAACGGCAAAGCAAACTCCTTATATGTCCAATAACGTAACCAATTCATTTCTAACCAAATTGATAAAATGACTCCAGATGGTAGATTAAGAAACTTTATAAATGAAGCCAATTAGTGCTCTTCTGACAAGAAATGCATAATTTACTGTATTTAAAAATAAATGTAGATGACAAAAATACATCTTTATGTGTTTTAGTCGCACCAGAACTGCATTACGATAATGAAATACAATAATTTTTCTAATCAAGATCCTATTTTTATCACCAAAGAACCCCTTCAATTAACTCCTAGTCAGATATAGTCCAAAAATGGGAGCTGCGCTTTATTGCTGGGCATTAAGAATAAACCAATTAAACCAGTAAAGTCTCTGCCTGAGCTGCTGTGTAATAGTTAAAAAGCAGATAGATAGTGATACTAGTCCCTCCTTCTCTCTGGATCTTTATGTAATGCTCCGTCTTTTTGACAGATTTTAACATCGACCTGCTCCTTTGACAGGAGCCAGGCCGGAGGAATTAGTAGGCATTAAAGGGCATTACAGCTCGACCAAACTCCTCGCAGTAAACAGTTCGACAGAGTCACGCACTTGTTCTCGGCTTATATTTAAAAAAAAGCCAAGCGTCCTCCAGATTTCAATAAATCCTATGAGACTAATCCTTCTGGCTTCTGTGGAGCTCCACGGACTCTGGCCGAGGTAATAGCTCGCTCTGTTGTTCTGGGAGCGCCGCGTCTAAACAGGGATTTCCTGTTGTTCTCAGAAAAATACATCACACCCTAAAAAAACCAGGAGAAGATAACAAATCTGTGGAAAAACACAGACTTTAGGCTCTAAACCTTCAAAAAGGATTATCAAAGCTGAACCACATCACACATCACCAACACGTTATCAAGCCTTAGATTTTCATCCACGCAAGACCCTTAAATAAAAAAAGCGCTACTTCCTGTCTCCGTATAAGAGGCCTTACATTCTCCTCCATCATCCTCTGGCTCCGGCTTTTGTTTTTCAGATGTACAAAGGCTTCGACAAAGTTCAGCACGTGCAGCACATTTACACCGACTCCTCCGAGAGTCTGTGTGGCGTCAAGTTCGAGATCAACAAGTACCAGTACCTGATCACAGGTGAGCCGTCCAACTCCTACCTCCAGCACTGTGAATGTCGCCCTGGTCCTCATTCTGTCTTCCAGCTCACATGTTTCGTCGTTAAAGATGCGTCGCCACCGCTGGCTGAGATCCATTCATTCCACTGAGATGTTGAGAACTTTCTAGACAGGAAATGCTCGTTTCCTCCCAGAGTCCAGCTACCGCTCGTCCCTTCCCATCCCGTCCCCCCCCCTGGGGGGATTTCATTTGTCTTCAGACAAACAAAACGTTCCCTCTATTATTAGCAGAGCCTGTGCTTCTGTTCGGAGTGGCAGAGCGAGGCGCTCTCTCAAGGCTTCCCTCGGCGTCTCAGCACTTTTCTCTCCCTCACAGCTTGTAATTAACTGCCGGCGATATCCCGCACAGGCACTTTATGAGTTGCTATTTCCAACGGGGACGCTGTTTACTTTGGACGCTGCGGCGCTCTGCTTACATAGGTGTCAGCGAGTCCCCGGCCTGTAAATGCTGTAACTCCACCGCGCGGCAAAAGCCGACCAGCAGGCGTTGCCAAGCAACAGCAGCTATGTTTACCCAGTCCGGGCGAGACTGACATCAGCGGACGTCTTCCTCTCAGCTCTCAGGACGTCTATAATAAGTCCGGCCTGTAGCCACGACTGCATCACAGACGAGCCGCTCTGATCCAGCGCTAGCAGACTCTGGTCCTGGAAAAAACTGTGATCCTGCTGGGTCGGACTGGGACGGAGGTTCAGACGCGTTCCCTTAATGACAGCAACGCGAAAGACAAATAGCGTTGCTCCTGAGGGCTCACGGCGGACACGTTTCGGTCGCTAAATATAGACGACCGTGACCCTCAGAAATAGGGCTGTTGGTTTAATATAGGCTTAAGGTATGGGGTTGTCTTACTGTAGGTAAACTAGTCGGACCTCTTAAGAAATATATGTGAAGCATCCGGAGCTAAGCGGGGGAAATGAGAAGCTGCTGTAGGTGATTAACAATCCTGTCTAAAAAGTTCTGATGCAACAAACTCCCTCTACTAATTTATTACGTCAGCGTCTGATAAGTTTGCCAAAAAGGTCAGTTGTACAGAACCAAGGATGTGAAGTTGCAGGTGGAAAGAGAACGAGATACTCCATGAATCACTCAGTTCCGTTTTTCTGTGTCCTCTCTGGGATACTGAGAGGAACAAAGGTTGCTCCCTGTTCATCCTCTACGTATTTGTAAAGACAACAGCAATAAAAAGTCTCCTGTTAGTGTTATGAAATGACATTTGAAGATTTCTTGTGTGCTTCCAGGGTGAACTCGCCAGGATGGTAGCAGATTTTGTTTAGACCCAGTAAGAGACTTATAAGCCACGATCTTTTTCCAAATGAAAGTTTCTTGGAAAGAATACTGTGCGTCTCTGAAGCTGCAGAGACATCAATGTCAACCTAAAAAAGTTTACAAGAAAGTTTCACGCAAGCCCCTGTAGGACCTCTTCCATTCAACATCTCTTCCGCCATCTTCTCATCGCAGGTCGCGTGTACGACAACAAAGTTTACACGGGGCTCTGCAACTTCAACAAGAGGTGGGAGCAGCTTTCACTGGCACAGAAGAAGGGCTTCAACCACCGCTACCAGCTGGGCTGCAACTGCAGGGTGAGTGAGAACCAACGAGGACGGGAAGCTAAACCGCGGTTTGATTGTTTGTCTAAACTCTATTAATGACCAGTACAGAGGTAATTTAATATCTTACGGTTTCCATCCCTTAACTAGACATTTTAATGGTCTGCACTTGCAGATTTACTAGTTTTACTATGATCAGTGGAAATTAAGTAACGGCTCTGGAAACGTCTCAAGTCTTCATTCCCAGTTCCTTGCACCTGCTGACCCCGTTCACAAATGTCCTACTGTAGAGCGCCGCCTGGACATCTGCTGTCACACCAATATGAGTAGCAGTGGATTAGCAGAGAGGCCTGTTTGATCGCCATGCGGGTTATCGCTTGTAAACTGCGCTCGGCCTCTACGACCAAAGCGTAGCTGAGAAGGATGAAACGTCATCGCCCGTTAGATTTGACTGACTCTGACCCTTTCTCAACGCCCTGGAGAGCAGGAAATGTCACGTAGCGAGTATTTCAAGCATTTCTGAGCCGCAGAGGCGTCACTGCGGGGCGCTGAATGGGAAGCACACTCCTTAAAATGTGCTGATTGAATTTGCGGGTACATTCATATCCAGGATGAGTGCAGCTCTTTGTAGCGTCTGAGTCACTTTTCCTCCCACTAAATCCAGCCTTTTTTTCCCATCATTACATCTCCCAGCGGTTATGCGAGTCTTCCTCTCAGCAAATTTATCCGAGAGGCGGCTTTTTTAGTTTTTTTTTTTTTTTTGTGTGAGCACCTGCCGTAGTGACACACGTTGGAAACAGAGTGGAGCCTCACTAAATCCTTAAACTACCTAAAGGTTGAGTGCATTAGGAAGACGCCTCATTTCCCATTTTTCAGGACAAATTGGACATGAAGCGGGGTGGACAGGGTAAACGTTTCCTTTTATTTAAGCGCCTCATCTACGACACTGCCAAAGCTGGAAAGATGAGATAGAACGTTTTGAAATGTTTAAACGGACCTTACAAAGTTGCTTTCTACTCCTTAAAAGGTACAATATGGGTATAGCAAAAAATAATAATAATAATCAGGATTACTCCATGTTTTAATTGCTTTAATAGTATTTAAACTCTAACGTAACGTTTGTCATATGATATTTGTTTTGGTAAGCTTTGGTCATGTGATGTAAAGTCGGGTTTGAATAAAAGATAATTATCAATTTGAGATGAAGAGACTCACATAAAAAAAATTTAAACAATTGAAATTTTGGTATTTTGTGTACGAGACTTGTGAAAAAATCGTATTAAAAGATGATGATTTAATAGCAGCATCGTTTAGTGTCTATATCAAGAAACTTGCAGCGCAAATGATTAAGAACAAACTTGTAATACTTCATCGTAAATTGATTCGTTTCACCCATTGAAACCAGATTCCTTCCCAATGCTCCCCAGCAAAGAAGTGGCATGACTCATTTTTTATTTAAAGTTTTTTATACAGTTTAAAATAGACAGGAATACTTTTTTTTTCTTCTTAATTTTTAACTTGACTTTAAGCGGCTTTTTCATTCAGCAGATGTTTTACTACATTCCATTTCCAGTTGCTGTGCTACATTTACTACTAAAAGAGAGCTACGCTCGGCACACAGTTTTGAAGCTTCTGCAAATTCTTTTTATTCACCTTATTTTATTTTATATTTTAAGTCCAGCCGTTGATTGACGCTTTTAATGAATCTATTTCCATGAGTGGATTGTGCCAGTTCGTCCCAGTTCCGTTGCTAAATATTGACTTTTGTTTCTGCCTCCCTCCTCAGATTAAGCCCTGCCACTCCCTGCCCTGCTTCGTGACTTCCAAGAACGAGTGCCTGTGGACGGACATGCTGTCACACTTCGGCTACCCCGGCTACCAGTCCCGGCACTATGCCTGCATCCAGCAGAAGGAGGGCTACTGCAGCTGGTACCGAGGCATGAGCTCCCGCGATAAAACCGTCATCAACGCCACAGATCCCTGATTCCAAGCAACACCAACCCTCTCCCGCCCCGGTTCTGTCCCCCTCTCAGATGACTTTTATTGGACTGGCGAGGGCCTTCCTTATAAGGCAGAAAATAGCAGATCCATTGTAGTGCCTGTCTGCAGCTCGTCTGATAAAAAAAAGCTCGTCCTTTAGCCTCGTCGTGTTTGCCCACTCAAAACTCAACTAGCATGTTTGGAATCAGGTTTAGTTACATCACAAATGTATAGATGGTTTATCAGACGTTTATATGGAAAGACATTAAGCACCTGATGATACCATTGATATTTTGGCAGCAATCCTGATCACCTATTAATCACAATAGTTCATTTTAGTGATGTAAACCCTATTTTCACTCCTCCACAGCACTTGCTAGCAACACTGCCAAATGACTTTTCAATTTGTGCCATTCAAGGTATACGAATTATACCTCTAGATTGAAATTCTGAAGACCTTGTGAAAATTATGTCGAGTCTTTAAATAGTCGAATCTCTGCTTACCTGAATGTCTCCAGTGCAACACACAGGTTGCACCACAGCCCCGTGCAACCTCTTCCTTTGTTGTGCAAAGACTCTCATCAGACAAATGTGACATTCAGTGCCAACGCAGGGAAGAGCTCTTTATTTTTATTTTTCTGTTTTTTTTTAGTTGTGATATTTTATTTTATCCTGTATATAAAAAATAAGGTAAAGAAATACTGAAAATCTGTTTAATGCATTTATTTATGTTTTTATTGAATGACACAATAACCCCGTTGTTACACATGCAGAAACAGAAAGGAGAATGTCCAACATTGCTACCGGCAGAGCATCTAAATTTGAAGCTACTTTTAGAGATCAGTCACTTTTACAACGGCTGCTAATATTCAACAACCCAATCATAGTGCAGTTTAAGTTTGGTAATATGAAATATTTTGTAAATGTATATTCAATCTTTTTTATTTAACTACTTTAAATGAACATTATATATATATATATATATATATATATATATATATGAGGTTCTTTCTTTCTCCCGTTGCGGCAAATCTGTGTTGTTACTTCTGTGGTTTCTGTTTGTGTAAATATGTTGTTAGCTTAACACAGAAAACAATTGGTCAAGTTTGAACAAAAAGTTTGAACAAAAAAAAAAGTAGAAATCAAGAAAGCTGTGTACAGTTTGTGTGTAAGCGCTGATTTCTGAGCTGTGTGGGGTGGAAGTGTTGCCATGTATGGGTAGAGAAATGTTTGACTTAATTTCTGTGTTTTATATTTTTATAATAAAGAGTCAATGAAAAATGGACCAAATAATCTTTGTGATCTATTTTGTTTTTTTAATATCCAAATAATGTCACTCACCATTTGCTTGTGGTTTGGATAGAAGGTTTGTTCATTCAAGGGGAATTTCTCAGGACCGAGGGAGTGGTACAGCTTAATCATTTGAGAAAACTGCAAGGAGAAACGAACAAGAGGCAGCCGTCATTAAATAGAGGACAAAAGGGAATAGAAAAATGCCTCGACTTTAAATGTACAACAACACCGTTACAGACAAAAACATGAAACGGTGTTGGAACTTCCCAGGAGTGACCGGCACATAAACATGATTCCAGAAACGACTCATTCAAGGGGTTGCGTACGAACCCAGAATCAGTGGAAGGTGCCTTGTTTTTGCACTTTGTGATGAACAGAAGTTGGTTCACTGTCACAGGAGGTGGATGATGTGAAGTAACAATGTATTCCTCTGCTCAACATTCCTTAAATGTGTCTGAACTAAAAACAGATGATCACAAACATGTGATGTTGCTGTGCTTTGGTGATCAGGCGTCAGTTTCCCACACGGGTTGTTTTGGCTGGCTGATAAATGAAACCGTTTAAAAAACATCTCGATTCAGTACCTGCTCATCTTTTGTTTGAGGATCTGAAACATGTAGCACTGACCAAATCAGAAAGACAAGTTTAAGAGAGCAAACAATGTTCTAGGCTCTGTGCTCATAGAAGTTTTTTCTCAGGTGTTTGATGGATCATCTTGAAGTCTACACCTGGCACTGGGATAATAAAGGCTTTTATTGTTTAGCCATTCTAGGAAACAGCGCTGCAACAGTTGGGACCCACCCAGACAGAGCCTGATCTAACACCCATTGTACAAACAATGTTCTCAAGCATGATCCGCAATTCCTCTGAAAACAGCAAGAAACAAGCAAGAACTACACTTATCCTGACATTTTAGCTGCCTCCTATTGAGTAGTTAAAGATTTTCTGACTACTAGGCCATGATTTGACCTATGGGACATCTTGTATGCCTGATGAAATATATAACAAGTCAATAAAATGCAGCAAAAGTACCTCAACAGACCATATAACATAAAACTGTCAGCTCTGGTGAAGCATACCTTAAACTTAAACTGTACCTGGCACGAATGTATTTATGAAGTCATGCAGAACTAAGCAGTTACATGTTTTCCGCCAAAGATTTCTGGCATTTTATATCCAACGAAGCTTGTAATAAGTACAGTGACAAAGACCTCCTGCTCCAGACACAGGTGTTCCAACTCCATGTAATAGCCCACATAAATCAACCAGAGGCAGCTGCTGAGAGACTACAACCACCCAACGGAGGTAAAAGCAGGGGCAGAAAGAGCTGTTGAAGACTGCTTACCACCCAGGGTTTGCTGCAGAAATTGTATATAGAGAAGAGGGAGTTGACACTCGGGACGCCGCCAAAGTGCAGGCCAATCACAAGGGTCCTGAAGTCCTTGCTGGGAAGCATGCTGTAGGCGTGTTGGCGAATCAGAACGAAGTCTGGCTTAAAAGACCTGCAGAAAAGACATAAACGGAACCAAGAACATGTACAGGTTGGTTAAATTGGAATGCGTGTGGTGTAACGTCTCAGCATCCGTGATAAAAACAGACGCCTTTCAAAAATGAATGCCAAGGTTCAATTCAAAAAGGTGGAAAAGACTAGAGAATTATAAGAAATCGAGTTACACACAGCAGTTTTATATATAAACTCACTGACTGGATGACTTAGTACTGGACTTTTTCAGTGAAACATCAATTATTCCATTTTTGCAACCTGACTGGGCTGAGACCAGAAATCTTGAATACAATGGATTCTTCTCAAGCTCTGTCAGCAAAATAAGACACGCAGACTTTATCAGTGTTTGACCGCGTCGGACTAAAGAGGCAAAGAACGTCACCTCACGGCACCCCTAATCGCTTTGGATCAATTTGGTCAATCCAATTAACACGGCCTAATCCTTCTTTTACAAAGTGTTCTGGGAGTGAATCCAAATCTAAGCGGTCCATGGAATACCCTCAGGCCTTCATTCAACTGTTTCTAATAAATCAGAACAAAATTTGAAAGCCTGACTACAGTAATGTTTTTATTCTTTTTAAAAGTAGTTTTTTTTCTCTTTTTTTCTTGCTATGATTCTACATCTATCTTACTAAGATTTAAGGTACTCACAAGTTCAAGAGGTTATGTAATTTCTCCTTGGGGATTAATTAACCGGCTGGGAAAAGGCCAATGCTGGAGCTACTTGACACTAAACTGAAAAGTCCGGCCAGGAGAGTGATTGCAACAGAGAGCCGGGATAACTCTGGAGAAGCTACAGAGATTTATAGCTCAGGTAGGGGAATCTGTTAACAGGACGAGTCACACGCTCCAGAAATCTGACCTTTAATGAAGTTTAGCGAGAAGAACCGACGGTAAAAGAGGTTCCGAAGAAGATTGGACTTGCCCAAAAGCCATATACAACAGCAATCATCAGTCAGAAGTGTTATTTGCAACAATATAAATAAAGTTGATAACGGCAGGTTGTGAGTTCAAATTCCAATGTGATCAACATTCAACAAGCCCTCCGTCCTCACAAATTGTTTTTTTTCCAAACAATACTACATCTTGTCCTTTCAGCATCAAAAATGTTTTTCCAGTTCTGTCCTCGGAGTAGTCGAGGGGAGGTTTGTGAGACTCTAAAGTTTGTTAGGACAAATAAGTCATGAGAACAACTCTTTATAATTTTATTACACAAGAAGAAATTCCTAAACAGTCCACAGAAGAACATTTATTGACTTCTTTTAGCATTTTCTGGTCTGCTCTCTAGGTGATGTTTCTGTTTTTCTCCATGTAGAATATAATTTTACGACGTCTTTAAACCTACGCTGGTACTGCCTCCTTGTTGAGGATACAGACATTTTTTTATGTAAGTGAGAGCAAACGTGGGGTTTATTCTGCAACAAAGATTGCCGTTAATTTACGTACTTGTCAGAATCCTCAGTTTTTCTTGTTTATTGTATGAATTTTAACATGTAAGCAGTTGCTGTAGGGTGAGATGGACTAACTCGGAATAAATGTGCCAAAACTGATATCTTGATGACTGTTATGTCTTTTCTACAGCACACTGTGCAAACAGCGCCAAAGGATGTTTTCATCAGCATTCCTTAGCCAGGAAGCTATTCATACTTGGGACAATACGCTGCCATTTGGTCTCCAGATCCTATTATCGTCAAGAATCTCTGACCTTCTAATAAGCTCCAAAGGAATATGTGTGGTAGAAAACATTTTTCTTCATAAAGACCCTGTGCTTGTCTCAAAAGCTGATGAAGGCCATATCTTTCTCCATCAGCCTGTCTCACATTGATAAGACTAATCGTGGTAAGACTCAGCGGGAATGCCACAAATGTCAAACAGTACATACCAAGGATCAGTCCAGGGTCGATACACAATGCTGTATTGTGCTGTGCTGGCTATATGCCGTGCCTTAGAAAGAAAAATCTGTGTTTTCCTGTTAAAGACAAATGCAAGCACATAACACCAAAATAACTGATCTTTTCTGGAACTTTTTTGGAGCAAAAGGTCAAAACTTACATCAAACAAACTAATACTACGTACTTGTACCACAGATGAATACATGCGTACTAACATACGTTGAAATTTAATAAAAACATTTATTCTGATTGTTTAAATTTGTATATGATTGAACAAGCATTTTTCTATGTGAGATACTTTACATTGCCATGCGTTTTAGAGTATTGAAAAACATATAAGATGTGAGTCTAGATATAAAATAATGAGACGAGTTCTTTGTAAAACACTAAGTTCTAACATATGCACCAGTTTTGAGCCACCTGTTTTATGCAAAGCTGATTTATAAGTCATTTATTCAAATTCTGTTTTCTAAAACATTAATCTATGAGCTTCCAAAAGATGTATACTTTGTTGTTTTTGTCTTCATTTTTCCTAGTATCTCTAAAAGCAGAATGAGAGGCAGATCTTTCAGTTATCAGGCTCCTCTCCTGTGGAACCAGCTTCCGGCTTTAGTCCGTGAGGCAGACACCGTGTCTAGTTTCAAATCTAGGCTTAAAACCTTCCTGTTTGGTAAAGTTTATAGTTAGAAAGACGTAGAGAAGACAGCCTAATCCGGTTGGGGGAAGAACTCAGTCTAGACAGACGGTTCTCCTTTGCTCTACCATCTTCATGTCTCACTCTACAGGGTTATTTAGGTTATTTCTATAGTTCTGCTGCTATAGGTTTAGACTGCTGGACGACAATCTGACCACTTCTCTCTCTGCTACTTTCTTCCTTTGTCCAATCTGCTTTAGTAACCGTTATTTCAACCTTGTTAACCTTTTGTTTTCTCTTAGTGTTTTACTCTCCAGGAGAACATGGGCTGACTCCATGAATCTGCTGGGGTTCCTTAGAATTTTCAAAGTGATTTTGTCAGTGTGAGTTTCTTTCAACCACTTCTCCAGTTGGCCACAGGGGGTCAACAGTGCTCCTCCTCAGCTGGAGCTCCTTCCACCACAGGTGCGCCTGGTTGGCGCGATGAGCTGAGCCAGTATCAGAGCTGTGGTGGATCAGCTACTCGTCCCCTGAGTGTTTGTTTACTCCCGGTAAAACCTAGTCTCAGTGCCAATCTGTAGTGTCTCTAGCCTTTGAATGTTTCTCGTTTTGTCTCCTGTTGTTCCCCATTCTTGTAAAGATTTTTATTTGCTACTTTGTTTTTCCCACCCCTCTAACAACTGTTGTGTTCACCTCTGGTTACCTTCATCTCCAGAACTCAAATACATCTCAAGATCCTCTCTGGTTGCCCTCGTCCACCTTGTTTCCACTCTTCTTGGCTCGGCTCGGTCTGCCCGCTCCAGCATAACTCCATCAGCTGCACTAACCCCCTGGACTACAGCTTCACCGTCTCCGCTGAAAGAAACTCACCACTCACTCCTTCCTGGCGACAACTGTTCACTCCGTTCAAGTAAGATCGTTCCCTTCATTTTTCCCTCACCCGTTTGCTGTTACTCACCTTGCCTGTCCTCACCCTCAGAGGTTCCCGGTCTCCCACGTCGTAGACGTTTCCAGCTCCCTGCCGTTAACTGCCGCCGCGCTGTTTCCCGTTCCTCGCCAATCGTTGCTGTCTCCCATTCCTCGCCACTCGTTGCTGTTACCCGTTGCTGTCCACCGGCGGATCCCCTTTTCCTCATCAGGCTAAATAAACATCATTGTAAATATCTCCTTAGAGTTCTCGTTTCATGTGGGCCAGAACCTTAAATAATATGACAGAACACTCAGGCCAAGCGGACCCACAAGAGACTCTCAGGAGGGTAATTTCAGACCAATCCATCATGCTCCATTCCCACGAGTCCGTCCTCCGGTCGTTATCGGAACAGCAAGCCACTACAAATCAAACTTTAGATAAAATAACAACTCTCCTCCAGAATCTGGTCCCGAAAGCCTCCGAACTTACCCTCCCTCCGTATGAGGGCGCCATGGTTTCCATCCCTCCTTCACCGTCACTTCCGTATCGAGAGTTTCCGGTTCCGGTTCCCCGAGGGGTCTCACTTCCGGAGAGGTACTTCAAAGAGCGCGTTTTTTCATGCTTTAAATGAACACCTACAATATGAACTCGGTTTATTTGATGAGCCTCAGACTCTAGAGGAGTTTATTGCTCTGGCTGCCCGTGTTGACAGCCGTCTGAAAGAAAGGGACCGTTTAAGGGTAAACCGCAGAATTTCTGTCAGCCAGGCCCCCGCAGTCGTTCAGCCTCCGTCTCAGCCTCTCGAAGCCTCCCCAAGGACTGTTCCTGAACCCTGTAAATCGTCGCCCCTGGGACCGGACCCCATGCAGGTCGGATGAACCAGGTTAACCCCGGAGAGAATGGCAACAGAGGATGCAGTCGAGGTAGTGCCTATACTGTGAAACCCCGGGTCATTACATCTCCAATTGTCCAACCTTCCGTAAGGAGAAGCTCCCAGAGAAGGTCCGTCTGTGAACACTAGGCAACAGACGGACCTAATCAATCGTCCTAGTCAGTCACGTCTTCTCCTTCCAGCTACATTAGTTCACAACCATAAGACCTTTGACTTATCCATTTTAGTTTATTCAGGTTGTGCGAGATCCCTTGTTGCCCAAATACTCGTTGACCAGTTACAATTACCCATCTCTACCTTAGACACCCATCTTCAGGTTGCCGCTCTTGACGGCAGGTCACTACCCCAAATAACCCACATCACCAGTCCACTACAGTTAGTCATCTCCGGAAACCATAAGGAAATTAGACCGTTTTTTGTTTTCTCCTCCTCTCAGCCTCATATTGTGTTAGGTTTTGACTGGCTCCAGGACCATAACCCCACCATCAACTGGTCAGATTGTTCCATTTCCTCCTGTTCATCTAACTGCCTCTCCTCTTATCTCCAGGTCGCCGTTCCTCCTAGCCCACCCGAGGAGGACGTCTCCATCGATTCCCAAGAGCTCAATAATGTCCCCAAGGAATATCTGGACCTTAAGCATGCCTTTAAATAGAGTAAGGCCTGCTCTTTACCTCCTCACCGACTTTATGACTGCGCCATCAATCTTCTGCCCGGAGCCCCATTACCTTCCAGCCGTCTGTATAGCATCTCTCACAAGGAGCGGGAATCGATGGAGACCTATATTAACGAGTCCCTCGCCGCTGGCATTATTAGGTCCTCCTCTTCACCCCTCGGGGCGGGCTTTTCTTTGTATCCAAGAAGGATGGTTCGCTTCGACCGTGCATAGACTACAGAGGCCTTAACAACATCACCGTCAAAAATAAATACCCATTACCTCTCATCACCGCAGCTTTTGAGTCACTTCACAACGCCCCCATTTTCACTAAGTTGGACCTCCGCAACGCCAATCATCTCCTCCGTATCCACCAGGGGGATGAGTGGAAGACAGCCTTCAAAACACCTCTAGGACACTTCGAATACTTGGTAATGCCTTTTGGTTTATGTAACACTCCATCTGTTTTTCAGGCCCTGATTAATGACGTACTCCGTGACATCCTCAACATCTTTGTTTTTGTTTATCTGGATGACATACTCATTTTTTCTAAAGACCCCTCAGAACACAGATCTCACGTCCGTCAAGTCCTTCAACGTCTTCTCCAAAACCGCCTCTACATCAAGCCCAAGAAATGTGAGTTCCACCAAACATCCATCACATTTCTCGGCTACATCTTCGAGGGCGGGCAGATCCGAGCAGAACCCACCAAGGTTCTCGCAGTCACTGAATGGCCCACTCCAGATTCAAGACGACAGCTACAACGTTTCCTAGGTTTCGCCAATTTCTATCGCCGCTTCATCAAAAACTACAGCCAGACCTTTTCACCACTCACAGCCCTAACCTCAGTTAAAAGAACCTTCATCTGGACCCCCGAAGCAGAACAAGCCTTTCACAAGATCAAGACCCTTTTTTCTCAAGACCCCGTTTTAGTCCAACCGGATCCCTCTCGACAATTTAGCTTAGAGGTCGACGCCTCTGACCTGGGAGTTGGAGCCATCCTCTCCCAGAGATCGGAGGAAGACAACAAGCTTTATCCATTTGCCTTCTCCCGACGTCTATCCCCTGCTGAGCGCAATTACGACGTGGGAGACCGTGAACTTCTTGCCATAAAACTAGCACTAGAGGAATAGCGTCATTGGCTGGAGGGTTCTAACCATCCAGTGCTGGTTTGGTCTGACCATTGCAACCTGGAGTATATAAAGTCTGCAAAACGTCTAAATCCCCGACAGTCTTGCTAGTCTCTGTTTTTCTCCCGGTTTAACCTCTCCATATCTTTCAAGCCAGGTTCCAAGAACGTCAAACATGATGCCCTCTGCCCCCAGTTCTCACCGGATGATTCTCTCCCTGCTCCAGCTCCTATAATATCTCCAGACTGCGTGGTTGGCTCGGTATCCTGGGAGATCGAAGGCATCGTCCAAAACGCCCTCCTCCTAGAACCTGACCCTCGGACCGTTCCCCAGAGAACTATGTATGAACCATCTGCCGTCCGTTCACAAGTCATTCATTGGTTCCAACTCCCCTTTCACAGGAAGAAACCTCCAGCAGAACCAGGCTCAGTACAAGCAGCCATCTGCCACGACCGACTGGGGGTTTCAAAAAGACAGAAAGCTAAATTCGAAGTACAGGATACTGAAATAATAGAGTTTGTAAGAGCAGTTGTAGAGTGTCGCTGGAAGCATCTCAGCCCATGTTCTCATCCAAGAAGCTGTCTCAGCTAACAGAACGCCAGGCCAGGTGTGGTTACTATGGAGAGAAGAACACTAAGAGAAAACAAAAGGTTAACAAGGTTGAAATAACGGTAACTAAGTAAATTGGACAAAGGAAGAAAGTAGCAGAGAAGGGGTCAGATTGTCCTCCAGCAGTCTAAGCCTATAGCAGCATAACTATAGAAAAACTTAAATAACTTAACCCTATAGAGTGAGACATGAAGAAAGTAGAGCAAAGGAGAACCGTTTGTCAAGACCGAGTTCCTCCCCACCGGATTAGGCTGTCTACTCTAATGAGTATGGACAAGGTTGTTTATCCTGTCTGTCAATGTGCTATGGAGGGTTTACCCTGCTGCTTAGCTAATGACTGTAAAAACTGGGCTCTCCCAATCCTGAAAGGGTTAGCGGGCACAGACAGTGGATGGATAGTTTTCAGACAAAACAGTGGTCCAAAGTAATCGGACATTTCTACTTTGAGATTATCATAATAATCACCTTGGCAGTCAAGTAACTTATGTATTTATCCTTATGTAAGCAAACATGTAATAAAATAGTACTCAACCAGTATATTTCTTTGGAGCTGGATGTTTAAAAAAAAAAATCTTCATGTGTTGGATCAATCATGAACCCCTCACGTAAAAATCCAGCAGAACCCCAAAAAGGAAGTTCTAATTTTTCACTTTCTGTATTGGTGAGGTGAGCTTCGGTCCTCAGGGGCCCTGTAATGTGCGCAGCAGCAGTATTAATTAAGCCCTCCAAGAGCCGTAAATAGAATGTTTCCGACATGTTTACGACTTCCGTCCCACATTTCATTTGTCCATTTTTATTTTGTGTATCTGGCGATGACACAAACTACTTAAATAAAAGTTAAGAAACCACTTTAACATCTACAGTGTACTGACTAAACACTTATCGGCACTAGTTAATCTTTTGTTGTGTGCTTTTTTTCTGTACCGCTGGTAATCTTGGTTGTGGCAGAGAGGAGACAGGCTGCCCTGAGGCTTTTGGTCATCTGTTGTTTGGCCAGATCTGCATTCCTACTCGGAGCGGAGAAGCTTGATGAAGGTTTTGGCAGTGAGCACCATAGAAGCCAAAGGGCTGACTGCAGAATTTCATCTGGGAACAACATGCCGCAACTACTGTACTATGTGGCATACTGTTCTGCTGCATTGTACATGCCACGTTGCACATTCAGCATATTAATACAGACAGTTTTGATAACAGGTATTTGGACTCTCCCAGACATTTTCCTGTACCTTAGAAAAGGTGCTATAAAATTTAAAAAAAAATCAATAACCCTATAATTATAATTATTTCACTCAACAGAGACTACCATCTAAAAGTCAAGTTCAGACAGAACATTCTAACAGTTAAATATGTTTTGGTCATAATGGTTACATTTTAGTTGTGGCTGTTTGTTTGTGGTTGTAGTCCTGTTAAAAGGTAAATCTCCACCCCAAATCTTTAGTTAGCTCCAACATCTTCTCTTTCAGGACTGCCCTTCAGCTCCACATTGTTTCCCATCAACTTTCAGCAGCTTGCTTGTAGAATAGAATAGAATGCCTTTTTTTTTGTCATTTTTTTTGTCATTTTTTGTCATTATACACATTGTAAACTGAACACATTGTTCATACTGATAAAGCATATCCCCACAACATGATGTTACCACCACCTTGTTTCACAGTCTGGAAGGTTTTGTGTGCGGAGCAAAATATTATACAAAGCATATTCTTCCAACAAAGGCCAGATGTGTGCTGTTGAGGCTCAGAAACAAATGGCCGGACTTTTTTAAAGCATTTTGTGGTACACAGCAGAATTCATTGCTACATCAACCACGGATGTCAAGGGAGACCCAAACCATGACACCACTACCAGTCAGTGCAATGGTTTCTAAAACAGATCTGATGAATGCTATTTTTACCCAGTCTCTGTTGTGGAACAGTAGCTTTGGCTATGAATAATTATTAATTAATCTCAAAGATAACTACTAACAAAAGTAGGAACTTAGAATACATTTGCTAAGCAATATATTGATCGATTTAAATTAGTTTTGGAGTTTCCTAAATTATGTCTTAAAAAGAATTACCTTTAAAAGCTTTTGGCCTAAATTGAAATAAAGAAGATAGCATTTTGCTCCCATGAATCATTTTAAGTCCTACATTACATTAATAGTAATATTTATTGTTATCAGTAGGGACAAGGTAGGTCTGTGAACCTGTGTCATATTATTTTAAAGGAATGCAAACATTGATAGCTTTTCTGTTTGGGAAATCCACAATTGGAAGATCCCTTCAGTAGAGTTATAAATAAACCAGGTTCATTAACCAATACATCCGCCAGAATAGTACACTCAGTACACGCACAGCAGAGTAAACATTTACTTTGGATCAGGGTTTCTTGGAAGAAGCAGTCCGAGCGATGTAGGATCTAGACAGGTGGTCCTATCTGCCATAGCCTCTAAAGACTACGGAAATACAGAGGCAGGAGGTCCCTTGTCTACCAGTTATATACCTTATATAACTCATCCTCCTCCTTGTAGAAACTGAAAGTGGGTTAATGCTTTGCATTGTGGGACAAATACTTGGTAAATGACCTACACTACATTCAGTCATTCACCCATTCAAGCACTCATTCACTCTCTGATGGTGGTCCCCCAGGCCCTCTGAGCCAAGACAGGTGAAGTGTCTGAAGACAGACGAATCCATGGTTCGAACCAGCAACCTAGAGGATAAACTCCTACCTCCTGAGCCACCATCACCACCAGTTTCATTTATACCAGTTTGTATGTTTGTCCTCCATAGCTGGGTCCCAACAGTCTCTCTTAATTGTTACTGAATCATGAACTCTGACCTTAACTGAGGCAAGTGAGTCCTGAAGTGCTTTGGTAGAATTCATAGATGAACCATTGCTGTGCTATTGCAGTATTCTTGTTAGACTCCAATGGCTCAAAGTGTGTCACTTTTTGATTTCTTCTAGCCTTCTTCGTGATATCAGAAAGGGTAACCCTGCAACCAAATGTGATTATTTAATTGTTTAATGATATAACACAGTTGTACATTAAATATTATACAATTTACGGAACACGTTTTCCCTTCTAAAGATGTCTGCTCAGTCATTTAAAAAAAAATAATTCTTTACAGACCAACGAGTGGTTCCTTTCAATCCTTGTTGCTCTCTAATGTATTCTGACAGAACATTAACATATATTACAACGCATAGCATATGGACAAGTGTGAGAGCAGTGAAACCACAGAACTGTGAGAACACAAGCTGCTTCGTCGAGCCAGCACAAGGCAGCATGTCTGCAAAGAGAGGTCAAAGGTCCTGTTGGCCAGAACACACGTGGAACAGTTGGAGCCAGCTTTAAATATGCTTTAGAAAATAAAGCTGGTATGTGTGTGTGTGTGTGTATGTGTGTGTGCCATCCTGACATGATCACATACACAGAGTCTCATGGAAGACCTAATCACATGGCGTGTGCTTAATTTGTGCTCTGGAAGCTGATGTTTATGCATTCCTCTGGCACAAAATGAAACAGACGGCTGTCACAAGCATAATTAGGACATAATCTATAATATGGGAAGGATCTAAAGAGTTTGCAGACTTTTTAGCCAATTTTTTTTTTGAGTTTTTTTTTCTAGGGGGAAACACGGAGACTAAATGGAAACAAAAACAACTTCTAGAACTTGAACTCCCTACTTCATAGCTGTGGGACCACTACACCTTATTAGTCATGACTCAGCTGGGACCAGTTGCTTGAATTGACCATTATTCTATTTGTAGACAAGTTCAGTGTCATAAGTGATAAGCAAACCGATTTGGAACTGAATGTCAGCGCTTATGAGCGAGGCAGCAGTCACACCATCTGACATCAATTTAGCCATTCTATCGTGCTGTAGCAATTACAACCAAAATATTTTGCACATTCCTCAGTGTTGGGGCTGGAAACAGATTGCATTCTTACATGAGCTTGTTTTAGTCTCTTTAGCCGACAATTATTCCCAGGTCGCCATCAGGCCTTTTTTCCTGTAACTGAGATTTTATCAAGACAGCTAAAATGAGCCGAATGAGGCATTCTCCTATAACGGTAAATAGTTTTCTTACAAATCAGCAGTAGTAGCATTGTTTCACTATCAATAGTTTTATTTACCACTTTAGGGTTGTAGTGTGTTGCAGTTAATTTCAGAACACCTTTACTCTAATACCCCTGAAGAAATGTAACCAGTTCCTGCCATAACTCACTAAATTAGCACATCACATCAACTTAAACCCTCTATTAGTGCTGTCAGCATCATCCTGATAGATTTTTTTTTCCAGTGGGAAAAAATCCTTCAACACAGTGCCAGCTTTATTGAAAAGGTTTACATGAAAACACTTGTACGTGTTTCCTTGGATGTGTTGGTGCATCTCTTTGAGTGTAAGGGGGATTGACTCTGTTTGTAGGGTGTTGCTGTGCAATCACTCTTCCCTAAATGGTTCCACATTATTGGTATTGTCTTGGCCTCCGTTCATGCTCAATTTTTCCTTTATTCTACTGCCAAGTCTTATTAATCCAGTGAAAGGAAACCCGATTACTTGGACTCACATCACGCTTTGTTCTCTCAGGTCAAGGAATGCCATCTATGGTTACTTGGACTCAATCGTTGCCATAAACCAGTAACCTTAACGAATGCTCTCTGCAGAACCGAGCCCCAGATTATCCACCGCCTGCCTGCTCACCATTGATCACACAACCTCAACCCAACATCCACAAATGCACGCCAGGATTCATAACCCTATCTCTGCGTTCACTATCGTCCCGGAAAAACACCAGTACCTCGTCCCATCCAGAGTTCCCAAGCACGATACCCAATCACTTTGTGAATAAACCACTTAAATTGGGTCCTTGTGTGTTAAATCTGCATGTGGGTCAGAAAGCTGACTAAAATATTGACAGTATTAGAGTGGCCCGGTATAAGTACAGTACTAAATACAATATAGGAGCTGGAGTTGCAATTTTTCTAGATTAGTAGATTTTATTAGTTGTTATGACTTACTTTGTTCCATAAGGGGAAAAGTGACATTTTCCTTTTAGCTTATACTGCTTTAACGTGCGTCTTTATGCCCCGACCGCCCGCACCCCTCAAAAGTTTGTTGTCAGTCAACCATCTGCTCCTCATTTATGCTAAAACAACTCTCACTATAATGCATACCTCCTTCCTTTTGCTCTCCCTGCCACCCTCCTGAATCTTGGGGTTCCTCCATACCTTCTGTTTTTGTAGGTTTGATCTTTATAGGAACAACGATTAATTGTTCATGATAAACCTGTCAGTTCCTTGCATTCTGGTTCCATATCACTACTATTACTCATATCACTAAACTCTCATCGGCTTAAAATTGCACATGCTGTAACTCTACTCCTTCTTCACCACCTGCGGTACTCAGAAGGGATGTACCTACCTCAGGAAACGTAGGGTGGAGAAGGGCTGTTCTGGATTTGTGGGGGCCGAGGCAAGATGACGTTTTGTGGCCCCTTGTTTATCAAACTATATGCCATTTAGATGCCCCACTAAAATGTCCCATTCTAGTACGTGTTACAAGCAACCAAGTTAACTACAGTTGAAATGACACAACTAGTGGTGAGTTATGGTCAGTCATTCCCATGGCAACGCACACCATTAAAAAAGTAACACAGTAATGTTTACTAAAATTGTATTCAATACCCTTTACTTTTACACTGGCAATTTTATTTGTATTCAAGTAACTTTTAATCGAGGTAGCTGTGCTGCTACTTCAATAAGCTTTTAAGCAGCCAGTCAGTTAAACCATTTTCTAAGGCAAGCTAGCAGAACAAAAAAACAGTTTTGAAACATAAAATGTGAAACATATAAGATATTATCAGATGAAGACGGAGAATATCTGTTTCCCTGAGATGAGACTGAACATTAAGCTTCTGGGCCCTCTGGTGGCTAGGGGGCGCTACACAGTTGCCAATTTGCCTATAGCAGGAAACGGCCCTGGGATCGAGGTTTATTCATCTGGGCAATGGTAACTGTACGGAACCATAACATGCAAAAACTGGAAACTACGGTTCTAGAAAACACAATTCTGTCTTCTCTGCCTATTCTTCAGTTCAAACCAATGAATCAAATGAATGGTGCCACCCATGAAGTCCAAAGGCGATCACACAATGTCCAATTCTTGATACATTATTGTTTTCTTCTTAAATAAATAACCAAAGAAGAAGAACCAGGAGTCTGTTTTTCACTTCTACGCTGTTGACACAGCATTAATGTTGCAGAGACTCCCAAAGACAATGAGGGCAAGACAGCCTCAGGCGGGGTCAACATGAGGGAAAGTGGCAGCTAGCTTAATTGGGCATACTGAAGCATGGACAGTCATGTGCTGATTTGTACCATTTCTATCAGTAGGAAAATGTAGTTCTAGTAGCCACCGTTCCACCAATAGAAGGCAGCACTAACATGGTTTTAGGCCAAATACTCCAATATAAAACAAGTTTACACAAATATGTAAAAACTGGCATAGCAACATTTAGAAAGAGCCCTTAAGGATCAATTGTAGTTTAATTGTAATCGAAAAATAAAATAAAAGGTTAATTGCAGGGTTAGTTATTGTTTAATTAATCAAAATAGACAGACTCAGCTGCTTTAAAGTTTTAGTATATTTGGTTGAAATCATTGTTAAGGACACTGAAGAGACACCAACCATTACTGTAAATAATGAACCCACATTTTATAAATTCACATGTCTATCACTTTTTGTAAGCTTTAGTATCTTGATCCATAAAAACATGTATTGAGTGGGAGCATGGAGGGTACTTAATTGAATTTGTATTGTATATTTCGAAAATGACAACAATTTGAGATATTGTGCTTACCAGCTTAGATAACAAAAAGCTTGAGTTACATTCAACATGGTTGGCAATAGCACAAATGTAGGGTGATCTTTCCTGACAGGTTCAGTGATTTACTTATGATTTATCTACCAAACATTTGTACAATAAAGAAATTATTTGTTTGCGTAAAATTTATTGTTCAGTGTAAATTCTTTTTTTTTGTATGCTTTAGTATATGTCTGCCCATGATAGCTGCAGTACAGGCTTCCAAGAGCAAAACACAAACATTTGGGTAATTTTATTAGAGGGGTCATGAAACACATTGCATTATGGAATGACAAACATGGCATCATTTAAGAACACAAGGTAATTTTTTGGCTTTCTTACATTCTCGCATGAATTTTTTACCTCAAATAACTCACCTGACAACCTTGGAGCCCCCTTTGGTGACCTGCATGTCCACCATGCATCCTGAGTTAACGTAAGAGGCCAAGTTGATCTCTGAGAACTCCGCCTGAGGAACAGAAAAGCAAAAGCAAAGTTTTGATGTTACAGCAAGGTTTTTTCACAACATGAGGTCACGTTTACGTACCGCGGATGAACCCACTGACTCGAACGCTGTTTCTTTGGGCTTGCTGTCAGCGATACATTTATATAAGATTAAAGTAAAGTGCCATTTTACGTCACTGTGCCTGTCTGCATTTGCACAGAGCAGAGCAGAAGACAAGACTCGGAGAGACAGAGTGAGCTGGTCAGAGAAGGCAAATTGAGTTATCCCCAGTCTCTGGCCTCCAGGACAGTGAGGGCCTTGTGAAAGGCCGTAGCTTGGCTACTTAAGGACTCAGTCAAACTCCCAGAGATTCTCAAAAGGAGGGGACAACAGCTCCGCTTCTGGGAAAGGAATCTCGGGATGTGTGGGACCAAACTGCAAAAAAAAAAAAAAAAAAAAAAAAAGAAGCATTTCCAGAATGGAAGATATGTATGGATTTACAAAAGATGTTAACGGAAAATTCTCCAAAAATACAAGTTTACCTTACATGCAGTAACCTGTAACCAATAAGCTGACCGAACGTGATCTGAGGAAAAGGCTAGATGGTCAAAGTGTGCTAGTAGTTTCCTAAAGCCATTTGGCATCTTCAACGAACATTAAACACGATTCAGCACCAATTTCCAACAAATATCAACCTTGAAGCCCATTCAGTCAATTACAGTCAGATATATAGGTAGCTGCTATAGGTTTAGACTGCTGGAGGACAATCTGACCACTTCTCTCTCTGCTACTTTCTTCCTTTGTCCAATCTACTTAGTTACCGTTATTTCAACCTTGTTAACATTTTGTTTTCTCTTAGTGTTCTTCTCTCCATAGTAACCACACCTGGCCTGGCGTTCTGTTAGCTGAGACAGCTTCTTGGATGAGAACATGGGCTGAGATGCTTC
>JAVLVB010000221.1:1050248-1067822 GCA_032876305.1 Orestias chungarensis | reverse complement strand
ACACACACACACACACACACACACACACACACACACACACACACACACACACACACACACACACACACACACACACACACACACACAGAGGAAGAAGGAGAGAGAGCAAGGGAAAACTAGAGAACACAAACAACAACTCAACCAGATAGAAAATAACTTACAGAAAATAATAACAAATAGTAAAGATAATAATAAAACAAGACAACTATAGTAAACTAAACAAAGCAAAAACACAGACCATGACATACATATATTTTTGGTTTATCTATATTTATCTATATCTATATTTATTTAACATTTAGTAATTCATGGGAGTTAAATACAAATAAGACAATGTTCAGGCATGACTCTGTAAACGTGACACACTGTTTAATATCTAGAATGAAGAACATTGTGTTGGACAGTGCCACTATATAAACAAACTGAATTTAATTAAAAATGAAACATAAACACGTTTAGCATAACTAAATTTTACGTGGTATTTTCAAATAGTAAAGCCAACAAAAAGCTGATTTACCTTTTGTTTTCTCTTAGTGTTCTTCTCTCCATAGTAACCACACCTGGTCTGGCGTTCTGTTAGCTGAGACAGCTTCTTAGAGGAGAACATGGGCTGAGATGCTTCCAATGACGTTCTACAACTGCTGCTATAATCTCTATTATTTCAGTATCCTCTGCATCTATTTTAGTGTTTTGTCTTTTCAAACCTTCAGTTGGTCATTGCAGATGGCTGCTTGTACTGAGCCTGGTTCTGCTGGAGGTTTCTTCCTGTTAAAGGGGAGTTTTTCCTCTCCACTTTCGCTACATGCATGCTCAGTATGAGGGATTGCTGTAAAGTCAACGACAACACAAGCCATTGTTTCTGTCTGCTGATTCCAGAGGAGTGAATGCTGCAAGTCAATGACTCGATGCAATCTGCTGGGGTTCCTTAGATTGGAAACTTTTTCAAATTGATTTGTTTATAATGTATCTTTGATTTTAATTGATTTTCTTGTAAAGTGCCTTGAGACGACATCTGTTGTAAATGAGTTTTCTACAGCACTAAATATATTAGAAGTATTGAACATGTAGCTCACACACACTAGCAGATCTGCAATTTGTAATTTCAAAATAAACCGAGATAAATCACAGACTAATTCAATTGCAAAGTCAGGACTACTGTCAGGTGTGAAAAATTTTTTTGGCTAATCTTTTCCAAGTGCTGCATAAATTACAGAATTTAACACAAAAGCCAAATAAATCAAAGCAAGAGCATTAGAGACACTAAATAAATCAAATATCTGTTCTGAACATGCTCTGCATAAATCCTTTATGTCAGAGGTTAAAACCAGCTGAAAAAAAAGAAAAACAGGGCTACTGATAACATCCAGCCAAAAGCCTGGGAGCTGGCATTGCTGCAACCAAAACAAGCGTCAATAACCGTGAAGTCGCACAGCTGCTGAGCAGATGTTGCTCCACAAGCTCCTAAACAACAGAGGTGCCTCCTGTTCCAGACTGTTCCAGCTGGGGTTGGGGTACAAAACACAAACAGAAAATGTTCTCAAACAGGAATTAACAAAGAAAGGAAGCATAGTTTTTGTATATGACAAACTAATTAGAGTGTAATACAGTAAAGCATAAGGAACTCAATATTTTACGTTTTGTTGTTTTTTGTTTTGTTTTGCTCGACTCTGATTTAGACCCAGTTTCAGAAAAAAACAAACATTAAAATTCTCCTGTTTTTGTTTGACAGATTTCATAAAAACGTTAAACTAAACAACTGGGACCAAAACCGCCGCACAGACGAGATGATCACTCATTTCTGTCAGGCACTTGTTTTGTTCTCTATATATGTAGGCTGAGGATACAGAGTGAGGAAGACACCGTTCAGGTTAAATAAAAAAAAATGAATCATAGATTTGGAGGGAAGGGTTCCTGGTTTGGGAACCTGATATCGTTCTGTTGCAGTGTCCTGCTGAGTGTGAATTGGCCAGGATGACAGTCAGGTTCTCTAATGCGTTATGGTGTTTGGACATAAAGAGATGTGGTTTACAACCATCATCCAGACACAGAGGAATGTCTTTAATGACGATTGACGAGCTGGGAAATCTCATTCAATTTTCCTGTATCGAAAGCCAAAGAAGGATATAACAAATCAGGACACGTCGGTGGGACGTTCAGGGCTGTGGTTCAACGAATGAGGCAGATGGGTAGATACACTTTGTCTAGGCCAATGCTCCTCAAAACAATTCATCTTGGTTGTTGAACAACCAACTTCTGGACTTTGAGTGGTCAGAGTGAATAGATGACATTTCTTTGTGAACTCTCCGAAAATGAGAACTGATTTCTGCACTTTGGCCTGACTAACCAGAGACCTTAAGGATCCTCCTGTCATCTTGGAAGGATTGCCCGGGAGATGGACAGACGGACTGGGGTTAAAAGGCTGCATATGAAGAAGGGATTTATTTTGTAGTGTCCCGGTAATCCAAGGGTTCATTCAAATGGGCAAAAACAAAAATTTCAGAAAGGTGAAATTACTGTTTATGTAGATAGAGAAGTGATTAGGAACTTTTCTTACCAGACAATAATACCATGACAGATGGCAGCTAGCATATGATATCTGAGCAACATGTCAATCCAGACATATATGAGATAATCACAGGTATATAGACATGAGAAGATGAGAAAAACAGCTTTTTGTAGGGGCGGGACCAAACACTCTCAAGCTGCAGTTTGGCTTTTCACACAGTCCTACTAAAGCCCAGCGAAAGCCACAAACAGTCGATGAAGGTTTTGGCTGTCGATGGCAATTAGCAAGCTGACCTTCTCTCCTCAGTGCAGAGGGCTTTAGGGAAAGGACGTTGAGTCCAACAGGATCGTTTGGTCCCCGTTTGGTCCCCGAACAATCAACTTAATACTCCTGAATAAATCTGTCAAGTCTTCACTGGGTTTATTAGCCTCAAATCTATGGATATTCAAAGTATGAAGAGTCAGATTTCACAAAATAGTCTCTCAAACTGTCCCAGACAAACGATGTGACCACAACAGTGGAGAGCTGAGCAAATGGACAATAAAAAAAAAAAATCAGGGCCCAGCTTCTTGAGGTTTCTTTTTTCTTCCCCCATAAACACTCGTCTAGCACGTTTAAAAGAAAGCTTCAGTCTCAACATGGGTAACCCAGCAATTCTCCGCTTATACGAGCAAACAGATAAGGTTAGGGGAAGATAAATATCAGAGAACCCTTGAGGAGAAACTTTTGGAGGTTGACCAGACAAGAAAAGTAACCCAATCCTTACTGCTGTAGATCCAATGGAACGTTGTAGATAATGGCAGATTCATGCGTATGAATGGTTAATTCAACACAAACAAAAACCCTGAAGCTATCCTTCCAGTGTAGGGTAGTTGTAAAATACATTTGCATTAATACAAGACATATACTTCTTTTCAAATATTGTTCTCTTTGAAAAATGGTATCCTAGGTTTTCCACTTCTCAGTTCTCGCTGTCAAACGCCTGGAGAGGGACTCGTTTGGATTACTGCTGTGTTGTTGAATACCAAAGCCTTCGAGTGAAGGGGTTCAAATGGATGCACATGAAGTGTTTGCTGAATATGAAAAGAACATGTTGCCACAAATCTCAACAGTGTCATCAAACATTAATCAGGAGCAATCAAACATTGGATTTGAAATGTACTCTTACTTGCTCAACTCGGATCTCATATTCATCGTTGAGCTTCTTCCCACGAAAATACTTGGCCCTGCATGGAAGGACAACAAAAACGGAGTGACTAAACATTAAAGCCAAGGAAATGTTTAACAACGTTAACAACATAATTAATACTAACTACATAAAAAAATCTGTTTTTGTTCTGACTGTTTGACATGACCATAGTTCCCAGTGTGAATATCAAATGATAGGATTGATCAAACTTAAATGTCAGCACATGCAATAAATTAGTGTTTGGTGGAATGAACATTAAAATCTACTCTATACCCCAACCTTCCCTTAACAATTTGATAGAATCCAGGCCCATTTCTTGATACTAGGCCGTTTGTCAGAACCTAATGTGCTAATGCCAGCTATGCTAAGAAGGTTTTATTAAAAAAAGATTTGAAGGCCTTCTTCCTCTCAATGCCTTTCCAGAGTTGCTACAAATTTTTCTAATCAACAGAATTCCTGACTTTTTACTTTGTTGTACTTAAAGCCATTTCAAAAGTAAATTAGTGGCATGCTAAGAGCACATGTCCATTTGAAAGACAAATTTGTCCCAAAGCTTTAACTTCCACCATCAGAATTGAACATGTAGAGTTCAGATGTGGCGTCTTAAATGACGATATCTATTATGGGAAGTGCATCCATCCCTCCTTAAGCAAATCACCCACACATTTTCATAGTGTCACTTCTTTTACTTTATATTGAGATTGTGATCACTACATTACACGTTACCCCGATTTGTTCCTTTAAATGTAAGTCCAGTTATTATTGTCACACCTTTCAACTTTAGTTTCTACTAAAAAATAAAGTCTTTGTTTTTTGAGTGCAGTTATAACCTGAAATCAGGCCGTTTATGTGTTTTTTGAAGTTATGGCCTCTTCCTCACTGTCTGGCCTTTCAGACTACATGTTGTGTTTTACAGTGAAAAACTACACAGCGCCACTCAGTATCTTCCCACTGTCGTCTACTTTTGTTCAAGAGTGATCTACACTCAAGTACTCCCTGGAAAATATAATCTATTTTCTTTCAGAGCATTACCACGGCTGGATATTCACACACTTTATATTTATATGTATTATAAAAGCTCAGAACATTCAGCCGTTTGAAAATTGTACCCAAGACAAACTAAACTCCTGAAATCTTAGCAGATTTCTTTCTATTTCCCCATGATGTCACACAATAAAGCATTGCGTTTGAGCTTTTGTCCTAAAATAAATGCGCAGGCTTGACTTCAGTTAGGTCAAATGTTGTAAATCGAGTCAGTTATAAAGCTTTTATATCAATATCTGAGATATCCTAAACTGTTTTAAACTTTGGTCATTTTGGTGTGTGGACCCTAAAAAGCTCACAATGGTCTGCTTTCGTTGGTATTTAGCAAATATTAATGGGTTTTTTGGTTAATTTATATGACCTAACAAAGGGAAGGTTTAGTCAGATATATGGCAAACAGTTAAAAAAAGGTTTGTGTCCCATTTTAAATAGTATATACAACACTGGTTTCAACAGTACACCCCCCCCCCACAACCCGCACTAGAAAGTCCAGGCTGCACAAACAAAATCTGCTGGTCAAAATAACCTTAAAATCTCCGTGTTTATTCCATTAAAGTCAAGCTCAAATTTCACTAGCCTGTCCCAAATAGCTGACGAATGGGGAAAGAAGTGACTCACTTTTTCTGTGGTTTTAGAATCTGATCCTAGGGGGTCACTTCAACTAACTAAAATCCCCTGTTTTTCTTATTTTTAAATGCTGGTATTACAATTTCAGGTCACGTATACTGATTTAGAGTAAAGAATCAAAACTGGCACCTGCTTGACTGAAGGCTGATTCAGCCACACAGTTATCATGATTAACATCAGAGACGGAGCTTTTAGCTCAAACAAGAAGCATATAAGAAGTCATTCAGCCATTTTAGTCTCCCAAAATATACATACATATAGCCTGATGTAGGATTAGGACAAATGAAGAAAATTAGGAAAAATCCTTACTAAAACAAGTGTTGTAGGATATTATTATTGGCTGGATTCACTACAAACGTCTGTGTTTTCAATTACAAATGGTTTAATTTGTTGTTGTTTTTCTACAGAAATCATAATTTATAAAAAGCACAAGGCCATGTTTTGTACTTTTAATAACTAAACTATCAAGACTATATAATAATGATCCTGAAAGGTTAGCAATATTTCACAACATTTGAAGAAAAAGACTTTAGTTATAGAGTGAAAGGCAGCTGAACTGCAACAACAGTCTGAAAAATGTTATCAACAGTGCCCACGTATATTTTAGGAGATTATTTACATTCTGTGAACATAACCAGATTCTTTGGGGGAGAAATAGCCCCAACAATGGGAATGAAGAGCTTTTCCATGGATTTGTCCTGTATTTCACATAAAACCCACCTGGAGTGTTTTTATGTCATCTAAGTAAAGCAATTGGTACCAGTCCCATTAGCAACTCCACATGTTTATATTTGTGGTGGTAGGACAGAACAGAAGAGTTCTGCCACCCTTTTTCACTGTGCTTTACATTATGGATATAATAGGTCAAAAAGGCAAAAATTATGGTTACCTGACTTCAAAATTGGTCAATTGGTCAACATTATTAATGTTTGGATGTCATCTTCTTAGCTATTCAGGAAGAATATTGAGGAAGCATCAATCACTGCAAAGTGTTTAAAGTGTGAAATGTTTTGTTAGCAGAGGCAGCTCCAAAGTTGTTGAGAAGAAATTTCAGGGTGTTACTCAAAACCTTTCTAGGTACTTATACTCAACGTCATATCTTTGCTTTTTATATTCTCTAGTTTGTTTTAAGTCCAACGTTTCCATGTGGCTGGACTGTGAACTCTCACCTATTGCATGCACGGGAA
The DNA here is from genome assembly GCA_032876305.1 of Orestias chungarensis. Classification (NCBI taxonomy): domain Eukaryota; kingdom Metazoa; phylum Chordata; class Actinopteri; order Cyprinodontiformes; family Cyprinodontidae; genus Orestias; species Orestias chungarensis. Next base: position 1,061,269 of record JAVLVB010000221.1, on the reverse strand, counting down.
AGTTGACAATCTGTCAAGGCCTTCAGGCTGCAGAGTTGAGGAGCTGATTATCTAGGTTGCATGCTACAAGCCTTTGGGGACTGTGACAGGCTGTTTTGAATCTTTCCTCTCTGCAGCACATTTCTGTTTTATAACATTTTCCCCAGAGCCTTAACCTGTAAACGTCCTTTTTTGCCCGTTCTATTGATGCCTGACTTTGCAATCCACCTTCACACATCTGTTCATTTAGCTCTGTTCCTTCATTTTAATCACATGCACTTAAGAGCAACCTATAATACCCCAGCTGTTACACTTGAAGATCCTGAAGTGCATCATTCTCCACGGTTTAAGAAGCCATGAATCCTCTGCGGTCAATCCCTCCTGTCACCCAGGACTACTTTTGTTGTCAAAAAGTGTGAGTCACGGGCATAAGGCTCACTCATGAGCAATTCCAGGTATTGCAAATCATGTCATCATTCTGAATGATCAATGACCAAAGGTTTCCTGTGGGTTCTAATCCACACATATAGCCTCAGTCTCATTCTTCATCAAGCCCACACCCTCAATATAAACACCATAAGGCTGAATTCCCTCTCCTTCTAACATAGGGATCTATTGCCTCTTTAATGAGAAGTGGATGATTCATACTTTTTGGACAAAGTCGGTTTCCTTTTGGGGTTTTCTTGCTCTCATTATCACACATTTCTTTTGGATAAAACCAAACATCTCTCAGTGCTTTAGAGTTTGAAAGACGTGTTCTTCAGTCACCTAACCATTTTGTTCCCCTTGACAAACAACAGTTTATACCTCTTGACCTCCACCGTTTAAATGCACTTGTAACCATCATCCAGTGGACATCAGTCAAACTCAGATTTGGAAACTTCAGTTTAAATAAAAGAAGGCCCAGTTAGCTTAAAGTTGTGATAACCATGTCCTTGCTTGCTCCCTCTTAAAGGTTTTCAGTTTCTGGCACAACCCTGGAACATAGATCCAGACCTAGTCCAGATCTCTGGGTTCATAAAGAGGAGATAATTAGCACTGAGGTAAGAGTTTCAGGAGCAGGGTCCCCTTTATCACAACATTTGTATTTCCTCCAGCATCCAACTTTATCTACTGCTATTTTACAACTAGTGTAATTATGCAAAGTCAAAACACCAGGTTTGTTTTCCTTTGAATTTTAATTGCTTAGGTCTGGACATTTTTTATTAGTTAATACTGTCGTATTTTCAAATGTTGACCAGGGGAAAGTTCCACAATTAAATAAGACCGCCAAGCCAACTAGAGTCTGATTTAGTTGTCACACCAGGGTATTAGATGGCGCAGTAATTTACCATGCGATCATAACTTCCACTTCTATTTGAAAACAGAACATTTGAAAAATGGAAACGTACTCGCTAGTTTAGACTGAAGACAAGATTTGGGTTAGTTCTTTGGTTGTTGCCACGCATCCATACGACAACTCGTGCAGCCGTGCATTATGCACATGTGCACTTTCACCCCTGGGGAGGACTTTAAACCTCTGGAGGGGGATGTTCCTAAAAATGTTTGATCTGAGACCAGCTTTGAGAAAGTGCCAGTGTTAGAGACATCAATCACTGGTGCCGTGTAATGCAATGAGCGATAGAGAATGATGAGTCATACCACCAGAGATGTGCAGGTGGAGAATTTAGAAAGTCAGGGGATTAAGATGTTAGGACACATCAAGCCCAGGTGAGTTACACTACTATGATTAAAAAGATAGAGGTAAAATAGAGTTGTAGCTATGCTCTGCAGAGGTTGTTTAAATTAGCTTTTCAACAATTATTATTATAACCCAGCCCTCGCACAAGTTTTGAATTCAAGCTGCTTTAAAGCAGAGGTGCCCAATATGTCGATCGCAAGAGGAGTGCATTAAAAATACTGGGCAGTAAACTGAAGCGAGTTTAAATGTAAGCCCGCATGGGAACTCTACCAATTAGCTTTGCATTAGCCGCCTTAGCAAACCAAAGGGTTGCACCCCTGAAATCCACATATATCTAAGCACACACACACACACACACACGCACGCAGGCTTGCACGCACGCACGCACACACACACACACACACACATATATATATACTTGGTTAGTTGCAGTTATGCAAATTAAACTAATATGTGTTATAGATGGTACCTTGGGTTACTATGATTGTCAATAAGAAAGAATCTGGATTGAAGGTTTCTCTCGTATCTTTCTTTACCGTTTAGTCAGTTCTCAAAATCGGTCCAGAGGGAGCTCTTGGCCTGCTGATTCTGCTGCTGCAGTTCATGAACTTTTGCCCTCTTCGTGAGGCACAGCACAGATTAACAAATCCCCTGAGAGAATTTCCAGCTCCTTGTTGCCAGTGTGTGGGCTCGCTGCCTCCTCTGTAGACATAATGTTAACTTAAAACCCCTCTTCATTTAGCTCAGGGTAAGCAGAGCTTCTCATGCCGTGCTGCTGTAAACACAGAAGAAGTAAACACTTTGCCAGAGTAGGACTGAATTAAGCAATCAGGTGATCGTATAATTCTGCACACAGTGCAAACAGACTGGCAGATACTTGGCCAGTCAGCCTGCGCGCCGGCTTTGAAGAGAAGGAGAGAGGCAGACACGGAGAGAGTAAAGGAGGAATTGTTGGATGCGGTGATGCTCCCAGTGCTCTGTATTGCTTTTGTGCATCAGTCATTGCTTGAAGCCAAGGCTGTCAGGACAGAACAGGGTTTCCCCAGAGACCCCAGAGTGTTTGCTGGAATGACCAGGAGGAAACTCAGCCTCAGGGACCGAAGGACGGATGGACAAATGCCCGAATCGCCAAGACTTTTTAGAGACCCTGGAAAAAAGTAACTTTTAAGGTGGTATCACGGCAAAGGACTGTGACCTGTAACTGAATTGGCTTCAGACGTATCAACATAATATAAGCTAATAAAAATCCTAAATGCAAACTAAAATCTAACCCAAAACGGGATGGAGTGCCGGTATAATGAGAAGCAATGTTTTTTTGCAAAAATGAATCACTAAAACAATCACTAATACAACAACATGACGTTCCTACTGTCTGTCAGCTGGCTGGCGGCACATTCCTGGGCTTCACAAGGACTTTCTTGCTCACAGGATAGTAATGATAAGACATGGTGTTGAAACTGAAATACAGTGGACCGCCACCTAGTCACTGCTCAGTATTTGCAGAGATACTGATAGATTTATTATTAGTAGACCATATAAATACCGCAAAGAAAATGTAGCTTGGAAAGCTAAAATAACTAGGCTCACTGGCGAAGTAGCTAATCGAGAAGCTCTGTTTGTGGCTTTTGATTGGCTATAACCCCAAGAGCAGTTTCTGCAGACGGTTTTTATTTGCATAATAACGCAAATTAAAGTATATTCAGATTACTTTTAAAAGACATTTAAAATTTCAATATTTGCAGAATTAACCTATTTGTGGATGGTTGTGCTTTCAAATCCCCTTAAATATACAAGTCTTTAGAAAAACACGAGAGCAAGCGGCAACTTTTTTCTGGGGGGTATAAAGAGGAATCAAACATGAACCTACAAAGATCAATTGTATTTTCAGATGATATCATCAAGTTAAGTAATACTGGACTGGAGTACAAATAGGTTGATTTACGTACCTTTAATGACCGTTCAAATGTCTATTTCTATTAAAAACATCAAAGTATAACCAAATATTCCAAACAAATGACACAAGGCTGAATTAAATGTGCTTAAGGCAAAATATAGGATGTAAAAATGTAGCTACCTTTCTTTTTAAATCTTTTGTTATTGTTAATTTTGTCCCACTGCTGCTCATAAAGAACTGCTTGCAATTAGCCACATTACAGTTTTTTTTTTTGTTTTTTTTCAAATGAGCGGCCGGTTTAATTTATATCCCAACTCTAATTTGAAAGAAAAAAAAAATCATTAAATTCATGATTTCAGATTAGTTTGTAAATCAAGAAATTCAGCAGCATTTAAATGTGCGTGTTCTAAACAGTAGCTGAAAAGCAGGTATTTTAATAGTGCACAAAGAAGGCCTTATTCCAGCAGCGTCGCCAAAAATCTGTCTTTTAACACTTCGCTTGAATTTAGGAGCCGAGCAGCAGAGCTTTGAATACTTAAAAAATAATATCTTACCTATCTTTACATAACTTGTAAAGTCTTTTTGTAAATAAGAATACGGACAAAAAACAATATTCTCCTTTTCCCAACCTGTAACTGTGCACTGCTGGATGAAGTTTGGCAGTGAAGGTTAATTTAGCTCTGTGGAAGGGTCTAACTATCCAACATTACTAATAAATGATCATCTATTGCTGCAATTCATATAGTTAACATGAAGAAGCAAGATGTGGAAGCTAAATGTGTTGGTAGAAATAAGGAGAAAAAGGCTCAAAGTCAACAGTGACCCCTTAGCTGATTTATTTATGAGTAGCTGAACTGTTTAATCTGGAGTTAAAAGTTAATGTTTGCCGCCATCTGCTGGTAGAACCTAGTCACAGCAGAGATTTCCTACAAGCCTTTACCTGTTCTGCACTGCCACCATGTGGCTAAAAATGTTACAATTAAGATGTGATGTCAAATGAATTCACATTTAAACTCATTACTTTCCACACGGTCAAAGCCTCTGGAAAACATGTTTGAAATTATTTAGCTGATTCCACTTGTGAAACAGACTTTTGGGTTTTCAACATCAGTAAGCCAGAATCATATAATCAGAAGAAATTAAGACCGATTATTTTACTCTGCCAGTGGTGATTCTATAAAATGTAAGAGTTTCACATAGCAATGGTCTCTGGTTTGATTCCCGGTTCGAATCAAGTAAGTTAATATTGCTCAACGAACTTGTCTCTAGTCCTTGGATTTAGTTGCAGTATTCCGGTTTTATTAAAAATGATCTGTCTGCATCCCATATTTAGATTGGACTATATTTTTATATTTTGGTGACATCCCAGGATTTTGATCAGATCTTTGGCTGGGCTTTGGCTAGGATGTTTATTTTCCTCTATTTAAGTCACTTTGATGTATGCTGAGACTTGCCTTTCTGCTGAAAAGTAAAAAGCTGAGAATGAGGATGTTTAAATGATCTCTTCCATCAATCATATTGGGTGAGAATCAAATGAGTAACTCCCATGTCTGTCTACCCAGATTTATAACTATGTGGTCAGACAGAGGTGATAGAAGCAAATGAGGTAGAGTAGGAGTGCTTGCTGATGGTATCATCCAGGAATAATCCAGGAGATTGAGCTATTAGAATGGAGTCTTGAAGAGATTCAGTGTCTGCTAATGGATATCCATCTAACCCTGACCTGATCTCCCCACAGAGGATGCTTCTGGAAAAAATCATCCCTGCTGGCGCTTGGAGACGAATTCATGAGGCTGAAAAGCGACTCATGACAAGTTCGCTGAAGTCAATCTCCGCGTAAATGTTCGACAACACAACAGCAATCCATGAAATGCATGAGAGGTTTATTGATCTAATTACACAAGCAAGAGAAACTCGCAGCTGAACGCCTTGACCCGAGCTCTGGAAATTGATCACTTCCTCGTGTGGAGAAAAAAAACTGCAGCCACTTCTGGCAGACATGTGTGGCTCCGGGGGAAGATGAAGCAATTATTTATCATTTAACCTCGTGAACGTTTCTAGCACCTAAACAGCTACGTTCTTTTCTCCTGTTACCATGACAATTTTCACTTTTGGCACGGAGAGTTTTGGCATCCCTGGTAAACCCGAAGATGAGCAGGCCAATCCCAAACAATATGATGTTCTGCTGCCTTTAAAAATAACCTAAAATGCACTTTATGATCAGATTTCCTATGAACAAATGTATGGTGCACCATTGGAAAACCGGTTTATTTTAAGGTGCTGCATGTTAGCAAAGGACCCACCCAGTTATAACTGACTTGTCTGTAAATTTCAGAACCACCATCCATTTGCAGTTAATTAGAATTGTATTTTTTTTATTCAATAATTGTATTTTGTGGGTTTAAATTACATCACTTCAAGCTTTTTGACTTTTTTCCCCCCTCTAACAAACCCATTTTGTCGGCTGGGGCCTGGTACTGACTGGTACTGTACACCTGAAAAGACATTTTTTCAGTGACTTGGACTCACCAGTCAGTGTGCTGATCATCAACCACCAGCAGGATCTTGGGTTTGCGTATCACGGGTTTGACCGGCACACTGCCCCCTGCTGGGGAACCTTCAGCTGCCGTAGCTGCGGCTGACTTGGCGTGTGCAGCGGCTGCCACGTTCTGGGCCATCTGCGCGCTCTTTACCACACTGGAGAAGGAGCTGAGGAAGCTCGCCGAGCCCGTCCCTGGGGTCGGGGCCGGGGCCGGGGCCACGCCTGGGCCTGAACCTGAGCAGGGGTTCTGGCTCGAGAGGCTTGGCGGCTGGCGCCTCTCTGTGGCGGGGGAGGCGGGGGACGAAGTGGACGATCCCGGTGGGGTCGGCCTCTGCAGATCCATCATGTAGCCGTTGGGGAGGTTGGCCACGAAGCTGCTGTCTGACAGGCGCCGGCGAAGGTAGTTCATGATGGTGGGCTGGTGGGTCTGTCCGGTCCAGAGAGAGACACAAAAAGTTTTACCCAACACAACATTCTGTGTAATAAAATAAAGTCATGCTACTGTTGCGTATCTCCGGTTCCATTTCCTGGATTCACTTATTCACTCTTTTCAGTAGAGCGTGACTCCATTTTAGTTGTGGAAAATTTACCAATTCCTCCATATAACATGTATTCAACGTATCACCCAGAAAATGCGGCTTTGCAATCTGAAATATTTATCCACAGTTCTTCTAAACACTAGCTGGGGCTCGCAGAGCAGCCGATCCAGGAGCGCATGTTGGAGATTATTGGCTGTTTGCTAAATCGTAAAGATCAGGAAACGTTTGGATGTCAGATTTCAGATAGTTTCCACTCTGCATATCACTAAAGTAGACATTTATAAGAGTTATCAGATAGGTTGTCAAGTAGAGAACAGCCTCTCACCGCTGCAAATACCTGATATTTACTGTTTAAAGCGCCAAAGCGCTGCACATATAGATGAAAAAACACACACAGTATGACATAAGGAACATGACAAAATGGAGACTATCAAAAGAGAAAATATTAAGATGAACGAAAACAATAGACCCCAACAATTTACTGTTCAGTATTAGCAGGTTTTTCTATTCATGGATTTTTTTCTTTGAGCACATCTAAATCATTTTGAACTGAACCACATGATTGTTGATGCTGATTGGTTGTTCTACAAAACTCTAGGTATTAGCTACTTGGGTCGTACTTGGACAGTTTACACTGCATTAAAGCATATTATGGTATATTTAGGGTTTGGACTATTAGAATATTCGTTATAATATCTATATTTTACAGCGGGTTTCAATGAACTTGTATGTTTGAATGTATGTAATATATTCCTTTGGTCTGATCATTTGTTTTTGGCACATTGCTCACTGACTTTGGGGCTAAAGTGCCCAGCATGGGTAATCCGACCCCAAGTCTCAAAAACATATCTCCACATCTGGGAAAAGCCATGTGTTGTTAGAGAGATGCAAAACTTTGCTTAAGATGAGTAACATTTCCAACCACGCTGCCCTATAAATGTTTATTTAACCAATCTCCTGTGTTCATGCTCTGCTCTGCAGCACACGATTGCGTCTGTGGAGATCTATTGAAGCACCGGCTCCACCAGCGACTTCCACTTGCAAGTTAACAAAGGCTTTCCGTTCATTCGCCATCTGGCTGCCCTCAGAGCATTCTTGTGCTTCTCTCCTAGCTTCGACAGTTCAACATGACATGGAATCTGCTCATCTGTGCGAACGTGCTGCCAAATAACGCAGTGACACAGAAGTGTTATCGCGGAGCCAAACTCCCGGATAACTTCTTCATGAAGCGCACAGAGTTCACGGGGAAAAACGCGGTTATGTAAGATATTTGTGATGCAGAGGAGAACTTTCAGCAGATTACTGAGAACTAGGGTGACGCAGGCATAACGGAGAGGGGGAAAGGAAACCTCTGCACCAGATTCAAAACCAGGCTCCTCTTACAAAAGCCGTCGTGTCTCAGGTGAACGTCCTTTTGTGGTTCACGATAAAGGAGCGATGGAGGTCGAGTGTGACAAGTTAATGCGGCCAGATAATTAACATGAGGAATTATTTGATATGAGTTGATCCAACAGTGTATGCTTAATTACCTGCTTGCTGGAGAGTGAACACAGACATGTGGGTAAAGGGCTACCGAGTACATCTTCGCTTTAGTCGTGTACGTCGTAGTGGACTACAGTACCTGCTCTCTGAAACTATGGAGCCCCTGTCAGTCATTCTGATGAACTTGGAGACCTGTGTTTAAATGCCTAGCCCATATGCACATCGACATGGGACAGGAGGAGACTGGAATCCAACTTACAACCTTCAAAAATGCAAGACTACCACAGAGCCAATGTCAAACAAAAATCGTAACCTTTAAGGAGCCCTTAACGTTTAAAAACAACGTTCTCGAGAGCACTTGATATAAAACTCGTCCTAAATGAATGAACTAATCCTTCTTTTGCTTCAACTGTTGGGCGACATCAATTGGTATGTTTCAGGTATTCAAAAAAACTCGGCAGCCATTTTTGACATCAATGGAAAACTGCGATCATTTGTGCACAAGACTCTGTGTGATGCGCACGAAAATAATCTGGTGCGCATGATGGCATATTTTTTTCTTCTCAATGTCTCTTTAAGGGCCTCTGTAGGATCGTGAAGATCAAAATAGTCCTCGACTAGGAAAACGCTGCCAAATTGATTGTTTGTTTTGCCCAACTGCGAACTGTAACTGACTTTGTCTTAGGGGTTGTAAATCCCTGATGGCACCTAGGAGGCGAGGTTGACTGAAATAGCATCTATATAACAAACAAGAACAAGTCCCTAACACAGAGCCTAAAAGCCTGAGCTGTGAACTGTGGAGCGTTGCTACATAACTCAAGCTGACCAATGTGTCTGAGTCACTCTTTGTACTGACACCCAGTTCAATGCTGACAGCTTGCAACTGAGCTCTGAGTCTAATGAGAATTAGCGTGACTCCCACCGCACACAGCCACTAAGACTCGGCGCTATAACTTCACAATTCCAAACTTTTGTATCGCACCGAAATACTCGTGCTTGGGGCTTTAATTATCTTCCTGTAGGCCTTACGACAAAGAGGCCGTCAGCTTTCCCCTTCAAACAGTCGTATGGTCTTCCTATTGAATGTATATGTATGACTTATCCAACACAGATTTTATGACTTAAGTTAATTTAGAGCACAACAAAACAGCTAAAAGCAAAAAATTACACCCTCAGTTTTACAACTGTAGTGATAGAAAATCATTATCATTGCTCCATTGGCACCTTCTTTTCTTTCTTAACGCCCCATAAGCTGCTTTGTGCCTTTGCTGGTAGCTGTTAAAACTGCTTCCTCTTTGCCTCTCAGCTCTTTCTGCAGTGTATCCACAGTGGGAGGAATCCACAGGAAGGCTTTGCCACATTACGGCTCAAACAGAATTCAGAGAACAAACAGTTCACGCTCCCTGAGATAAAACTTTGCCCCAACTTTCTTGTTGCATCTTTCCAGTGGTTCCACTGCTGGACTGCTATCGCTTCTCTGTGTGTCTAATGCTGCATTTCATCAAAAGATAGGCCGCTGTGGAGTTCTTCAGTTTTCTTTGTTTTTGATATGTCTTAATTGAGACGAAAACAGTAAAATCTTTGAAACGTCAACAAAAAATAGGATTACAACTACAACAATATCGATATTGACCATTATGTAGCTATAGTGACTCATATATAGCCACAGAGGCACACTTTCAGTTTCAATTTGTAAATTGTTCACAAATTTAAAAAAGTTGGGTTGGTTGGGGTATCTGTTGGCACTGATAGGAAGATAAATTATATGATTTCTGCTCTTATAATTGGTTCTCTTTAATCCTTGACAATAAGTCATAAAACAGAGAGAGTCAAACACATTAGAGTGTTTTAGAAAACCAAACCCGTTCCTGCTCCAGACCCCCACGCCCTCACAGACCCTAACCCTCACAACGGCAAAACAATTGGAGACATCGTACTAATGCAATGACAAAGTAATTGTGAGGCGGCTTAAGTCTGACACTGAAGAAGACAACGTAGTTTTAGTGAGCAAGACGAAGATGAAGACAGCAATTCATGACTTTTCCTGGTGGTTTACTGTATTTTTCTTCAGTGCTTGAAAAAAGTAGTTATAGTTAGATGTCCCGATACGATACGGTACGGTAGTAAACTTTTATTACGATACTTTTGTTGCGTGGAGAGTTAGAAAAAGGCTTGAATATGTGATATTACCCAGAGAAGTCGTAACAAGAATGGTTGGAGTTCTAATATTGGAGATTTTAGATGTAGGCTTTTATAATCCCATATTAACATTGGACAGATATCGATATCAGATCAGGACATCCATATTTATAGTACACATTTGAATTACCTGCATTGTATTACATGGATTTAAGTCAAATTTAAAAACAGTCTGTGCCTTTTTTCTTTTCTTTTCAAAGTTAATGGGTGCAACTTATATTCAATTGAGCCTGATACTAGGAGAATTATAGTCCACACAGTTAAACTTGGATGGATTTAATTTTAATCAGGTGTATCAAAGTAAACGGGACTGAATAGAAATGCAACCAGATCTCAGTGCTGCTTTTGACACAGTCAATCACAATATCCTCATTGAAAGGCTCGAACACACTGTGGGGATCAAGAGAACAGCACTAGGATGGTTTAAATCGTATTTGTCTGATGGATCCCAGTTTGTTCATCTAAATGACAAATCTTCTCCTCATTGTAAGGTTACTTGTGGAGTTCCACAGGGTTCTGTACTTGGCCCAATTCTATTTACTATATACATGCTCCCTATTGGTAAAATCATCAGACAGCATGGTGTTAATTTCCACTGTTATGCTGATGATACACAACTGTATTTATCTATAAATCCCGATGAATCCAGTCAGTTTGGTAGATTACAGGCATGTCTAGATAACATAAAAATGTGGATGACATTAA